>VYXC01011825.1:337276-542392 GCA_013397175.1 Platysteira castanea | reverse complement strand
TTGTTGAAGAGTGTTGCTCGAGAACAGTTTCACAGAGCTCCTGAATTTCAGTGCTCATTAATTCTCTGTGTTTAATTAGTTTGTGTTGAAGAAGTAGCCCCTGCATTTACTTCATAAGCTTTACAACTGCTTCCCTTGCTTGGGGATGCTTTGGGTGAAAGATACCCAGGTGACTCAAACAACAGTCCTAGAGGTCTATTGTACCAGAACTCACAGCAACTCAGAGCAAACCCATTTGGTTCTAACAAAATTCCTTGATTCACTGTACTCGGCTTAACAATTGGTAATAGAAGGGTATGTAGAAAAACACTGACAGACTTGAATAGAAAATGAGAGAATAACAAGCTTATCTTAGCACTGATTACATAAATAAACATGGAGGAGAGGTTTATATGCCTCTGGCAAACAGCTGAAATGAATATTTCAAATAAGGCCTCTCTTTCTGCTCAGTAGAAAATATCCTATTTACATTATTAGCTTGGCATCTCCTTGATACTCATTGTCTGCTTCAGAAGGGAGAGGGAATTTTTTCCTGATCAGAGCTGGGCCAGTGTATGACACGAGGCAAGCACAGACTGAATTTCCAGCCTTGCATATGGCATCCACCTTCTCCACTGTGAAAGGGATAAGGGTTGTGAAGATTGCTATAGAAATACTATTGACATCTTTACTGTTCCAGCCCTTGTCTGCTTTTCCTGTTACTCACCAGCTGGTGACCACTGATACTGAAGTCAGCCAGGGAACACACTTTCTACACAACTGGAAGTACTAGAGAGGAGGTGTTCATTATTATAGTGCTGCACACGTTCGGAAGATTTTTTCTCTAATCAAATGTGTTATGAAACTTTACAACAGGGTATTTATTGCATCACGATCATACATATTCATTACAACGTACTTCCTAGCTAATACGTAAACATCGCTTTTCCTAGGATTAATTTACATGTCTCCATATCTCATTGGAAGTCCTTTTATGGTCCTATAGGGTCATCTAAAGGGGTCTCTGGTGGTCGTATTCACTGAGTGCCCCCAGAATTGTATGACCTTGCATTGAGCTTCTCTTAAGGCATTTGCTGTTGTCTCTTGTTACGTAACTTTGTCACAAAACCCACTGTGTTCCTCATCATCTGTTTATCCGCAGGTTCCAGCTATGTTTAGCATCCTGTGTGTCTACTTTTACATTCTTTCACCTAATTTGCTAGTTGGTCTTTAAGCTCTATTTTGCAACTTCCAGGAAACTGAAAATTTCTATTCTCCATGTTGTCTATCACCAGAGAGGCTATTCCTGCGACGAAAGTAATTTGGTTTTATTACCAAAAATAGTGGTATTAAGATGATCTAGACTGAGAGGCCTGAAACCTGATGTCTTCTCCCTACAGAGAGATTCCAGCCTAAACACCTTCAAAACTAGACTTTCCTCGCAGGAAAACGGAAGGATTTACTTCAATTCTAATGGGCACCAGCAGAGGAAGCAAGAAGGGAAGTTAATTGAGATCCTTTTTACCTGAAATGTGGCTTAGGAAAGCACTCAGAGGAGTTTCGGAAGCACAGGAAAAGCTGAGTGATTGGCATTTCAGTCCATCCGGAGAGTGATTGTGTAGGGAGGTCAGTTTTGAGCCTTAAGTTGAGTCTAGGTCTTCCAGTGAGGTCCAAAAGTATTGGCTTAGATACATGCCCTAGAGCTGGGGTTATCCTATAGCACCTCACACCATTCAGAGGGGACAGAGGGAGGTGGGTTGGGCCAGTGCATGGGGTCTGCAGCTGTGGGGCCCAGGGTAACACAAGGTGAGCAATCACATGTGAATTGTTTGTCTGTCTTATACACTCTGCTATTTGTGTAGTTGCTGTAACTGTTTGTTTTCTTATCTCAAACCGTGATCTTTACCTTTTGTGTCTCCACTTCTCCTCTCAATCCTGCCGAAGGGGGATGGAGGAGGGCAGTGAGAAAGCAGCCCTCTCTGGGGTTTAGTTGGGAACATTAAATTGGGGAATACCATTCCTAGATGATGTCTGCTTTTCAGCTGTTTTCTTTATAGCAACCTACACCCATTTCTGATCAGGGCTTATGCAGATCCTGATACCTTTTGTAATAATAAACCTATAGGAACAAAGAAACCAAACCTGGCAGCCATCAAATTCCGGTCTCTAAACCCAGGTCTACTGTTCTTGGTTTTCATGCAGAATATGAGGGAAAATGTGCTAAAACAATAGCAAATACTGGAATTTGTAGGTGTGTGTCTGCTCTACAGAGCGGGGAACTGTAAAGACTATTAAAGCTATTAGAGTAGTGTGATCTTATTTCTATGGAGTAGTTTAGGAGTGCTGTAGTTCCATGAGTATCAGTAAGAGGTTATGCAGGATGAAATGCCCATAGGTTGGCAGCAGTGCAGGCTCTGCCCATGTGGTAATATGAGAGGAGCTTTATTCCAGAAGCCCCTCTGCCCATACCTCTCCTCTACCCCTCAAGGTCCTCAAATGCCATCTTTCCTCTCTCTGAGCAGAGAGCTCTTCCATGTCTGCTTCTGATAATGTGGGGATCACCCAAGCATGGTGTGAACTTTGTTTTATAATTGAACTTTTGAAGAGGTATTGTCTGAAGTGTGAGGTTTACAGCTGAAGGATGGTGTAGAAAGCTTGGAATTGGGCTATTCCAAAGCAATCTGGGTCATGAGTTAGAAATAGTGTCAACTCCAGCTTACTTGCCCTTAGGTTCTCAGATTTGTGCTGTCATCTTGTGACCTGCAGGTGAATACTGTTTCAGCAGTATTCATCTGCATTGCAATCAATCAAGCAAACTTGCCATTTGATTCAGGTTTTTGGTAACTTTATTAAAATTCAAAGCCTTCTGTTAGTAGCATGTATCAGTTTTAAGATGATAAGACAGTTATATGTACATAGCTCTCTAGGACAGGGAGTTCCTATGAGTTTGTGAAATACAGATTCCATTCCAGATGTGGTTTGTTCTTATTCGGAGAAAAGCAATGGAAAAAGCAAACCAATTGTTTCGGGTTTGTCTCACATGAGGGTGAATAACTAAATTATACAGAACCTTCTTAAAACCAGCACTCAATGCAGAATGCTCTGATCTCCATCAGGATGGAGGCCTACACACTTCCAGCTCTGTCAGAGGTGAGTTTGTTTGTTCAGAGACTTTATTGCCATTTATTAAAAGCAAGGAATCAAAAGCAGATAGTAAGACAGGTTTTCCTTGTTATCTGCAGCACTGATGATGATTCCAGCTGGTTGGTCCTAGATGCTTGTCTAGGACAGGATTATTTGCGTTTGGCAGCACGTCTTTCATCTATTCTGCTTATAGCAGTCTGCACCCATGGCTGATTAGCCCTTACGCAGATCCTGATACCTTTTGCAGTGATAAACCTATAGGAAAAAGGAAAGCAAACAAGGCGGCCATCAAATTCCAGTCTCTAAACCCAGGTCTACTGTTCTTGGTTTTTATTCAGAATGTAAGCAACAATGTGCTAAAACACTATCAAATGCTGAAGTTTGTAAGTGTTAGAATAACACCAGTCAGCAATGTTAGTTCCTTGTTCATGGTTTAGGTATATATGCAACATGCATGGTCATGCGCATATATATGAGTATTAAGATAACCGAGCATACCTGCTATTCTGGGATTTTATTTTAAATCATGAGGAACATTTGTCTCCTAGGAGCAGATCCCAGATTTGATAAAAATGCATACTTGCAAGGTCAAACAACCAAACACAGCTCCTAAAAGAATTCGGAGTTACCCCAAATCCTTTCACATGAACTTTCCCCTTGGCTCAGTTCATGCATGGGGCCTCTGAGTCCTCCACCCTTGCTGAGATTTTTGCCCACTCACTGGGCGCAATGATGTGACTGTTCAGTGAGCTTCCTGCCATTACTCATGGGTAGCACACACCTCCCAGCTCTCTGAGGCCCCCTCCTCTCCCCTCACTCCCTTGGCTGCCAGCTGACCCCTCGATGGAAGAACTGGAAGGGTGACCTGAACTAGCCAGATTTCGTGAGTTGGGCCAAGAATTGAATTCTGATGTCCTTTCCCTATGTGATGATATTGTTGTTTGCATAGGGAAGTGTGAAGGTGAAGGGTGCACTGGGTACTTACATGATGGCATCTACTGGTACTTGTTGCCTTTCATAGCTCACAAGATTTCGGATGTTCAGTTGCCTTGGAGACAGAGTTGCACACCTGTATTTGCGACTGGACTCACTACTAGCACTCCCTAGAAGGAAAAAACAGATAAATGACAAAGGCACTTAATATTAATATTTAGCCATAATTGCTTAATAAATTATGAATTCCAGAAGATTTCTAGTTGTGGTTGGACCATGAGAGTCTCAGGATGTACAGCCACAATACCAGTTATGTGAGAGAGCTTAAGCTATTTTTGGTGATGCATCCTACCATCTCTAAAGTGTTCCTGCTATTTCAGTTAATATACAAATCTTCACCCATTGTCCTGCACATTTGTAGAGTAAATCTGTCCCCAGGGAGTCATGGCTTCCATAGCAAAAAAGCTGCTTGGCATCATTGATAATTAGGCCTGCATCATCTGCAAATAAGTGCCCATATGGAATTAGTGCTTAGAACTGGAACTTTATTGTGTGGATTTCCACATATTATCTGAATGTGGATCAGTAATTCCTCCTACTTTACAAGTGAAGAAAAGGAAAGCAAGGCTACTTCTCACACTGTGGATATCTGAAATTAGCATTAACAAAAATTGTTGACAGAAAGGGAGATATATCTGCCAGAAGAATCAGAGCTTATCAATCACAAGAAGAATCAAGCAGAAGAATCTGCTTCCTGTAAGTTTGCTTACATAGGCAGCAGAATGATACTTAATCCTTGCATTCCTCCAAGATTTTGATACAATTCAGAGAAATGCACTGGTGATTAGAAAAGAGGATCACAATATTGGTATAAAATTTTTTGGGCGCTTGTTGTCTTACATGATGGTAACTAAAAATGGGAGCTCGTTCAAATGCAATGGAATATACATTAGCGTTAGTCTCCACTTGCTAATTTCTGGTTTTCTCCCATTCGTGAAAGACAGATTTGGGAAAGCATGTGAGGGACAAACAGAACACTGCTCTACTCTGTGGTTTGTTTGTAAAGAATTTGTAGAACCGCTGGCTTGAGAAAAGTCCAAGAGGTGTTCTGGTGCACCTTGCTAAATATAAAACCTGCTGCACATAGTCTCTCTATCTGCGAGCTGTTCTTTGTTTGAAATAATTGGGATAGCTGAGACAAACACCCATCAGTGTTTGGAGAAGCTGTGGGATAGCCAGTGCACAGGTACTGGCAGAGCTGGTAATTCCTGAGATTTTGTTTGCCTGAAGGAATATCTCTCCTGATCTTGCTTTAGTCATGAGTAACACGATGTAGGTTTTTTTGTGATTCATGACACATTTCTTCCTGCCTGAGACTGGTTTTCAAAATGTGCCACTAAAAGAGCTCAAAGACAGCCAAGCAATCCTTACTAGTCCTGGAAATATTTCATCTTCTACTGCAGGGAATGGATGCAGGGAGTAGCAGCAGAGCTTCTCTAAGCCTGGCTAAAACCTCAACTGCTCTGCACTTATAACTACCTTTTTTCAAGTGTATTGGTTCTCATTACCATTCTTTCTAGTCCTTTTTGCTGTCTCTTGTAGACAACCTTGGTGTGCTTTTTAGGTACTTGGTGATACTTATGGCAGATGGAGAATGACTTATGGCCCAGAGAATGACACTGGGAACTGGCAGTGTGTGATACGAAACCACTGTTGCCAGGATGAAGAGCAGTGTCACCAAAGGAGAATGTGGTGGGACGTAGCTGGAGAGCCACCAGGTCAGCATAAAGGCTTGTGAATGCTTAGCAGGTCTCAGTTTGGTTTTGGTGTGGTTTTGTGAGGATACCTTTTCTCTGTGTTTCTGAGTGCATACTTTTGGGTTTGCATATGGCTTGCATAGCAGTGTGTTGCGTGATTTTTATGTGCTTGTTTGAGTCAATCTAATCGTGGTAAGAATATGTGTGGTAATGGGTGTTACCTGTAGCCAAAAGTCACTGACCTAAACACCACTGTAGACAAACTTGTTTAAAGTGTAGCTAATAAACATGGCTCATCTCAGTGCTCATAACTGATTTCAAAGGTGTTCAATTGTATGACTCAGTGAAAAGAGAGAAGTTACTGTATAAATCTCTTATTCCCCTTTTTACTTCTCATTGATAGTTTGCCTGTCTGTACCAAAAGATTTGTCTAAAAACAAGAAAGTAGGCAATATGCGAAACAGAACTGGAAGAACTTTTTAAAATAGGCACATTAGAGGGATCAAGGCTATATAGTTAGAGAAAGACAAATGAAAAACAATACAATAAATTTCATGTTAAAATAATGTATCTGGGAAAAGAAAAAATGTACATCTTATTCAGTAAATATTTTTCATGAGATGTTATTAACATACAGTGCTCGTGGCTCTATGGCATCACTACGGTTAAGACATTGTGCCTTCAAGATTTTATGGTTTTAAGAGAGAAAATACTGCACAGAAACCCTTTAAGTGCTCTCAGGCACAGAATCTCTCCCTGCTTTAAAGCAGAAACCAACCACCCTCTGGCAGGACATCAGATGAAATCCCCCATAAAGCTGCCTTTCTTGCAGTTTTTATCTGGATTTCTTGTGAGCGTTATCTTATAAATCAGCTGTCTGTGACAATAAATTTTGCTCATCAGACCACAGGTGCAATGTGGAGCAGTTCCTCTCAAGTTGCAAACTTACCTTTCACTGTGTGCACAGTGAAGATGCCAAGCCAGAAGAGGAGCAGGATTGCTGCAGTGTGGAGCTTCATTGCTGTGGCTTCTGTGGCAAGGCAGAGCAGAAAGTGTCTAGTATCAGCCCCCTTCCACACTGTTTATATATTGTCGTTCAATGGTCAGTTCTTGTGTTCACTCTCGTGGTGTCATGGAAGGCCTGACTATGAGTGGAAAAATTGTGTGGCAGTACTTTTTCTGGTGAGAGAGAACCACCTCCTTTCCCCCACCAGTCCTTCACCTAGCCCCCCTGAGAAGGCTTTTCCTGCTTAAACCAACTGTGGTTGCACTTGCTGCTGTGCTGTGAGTTGGGTTTATTTTAAGCTGCAAAAAGTGAGAGCTCTTGGTGCTGTAGTGGAAACCTGTAAGAAACGTTCCTGTCGTTTCACACTTTAATTTTGCGAGCTTTAGCTAAGCCACACCGCAGAGACACAGAGTGACATTCAGAGTTCCCTCGCTGACCAGTGGACCACTGGAAAGGGGAACTGTGAGCTGAAGGTTGATGGAAACAGGAACACCTTGGCTCTTTCCAGAGCAGCTCTGGATGGGTGGTCACGTTAGCACGTAGCTGTGGAGGGGTATCACCGCTATTTCCTATGAGCAGTGGAGGCTGTCAGAACTCTTGGGTTCACTCTGTGATTTGATATGGCCAAAGCTGATATCACTGTGCTGAGAGAAGCAAGATTGAACAGACTTTTGCATACAGATCCAGATCCACTGTGTCTCCTGTCAGTCTGGCATGACTAAAATACAAGGGTTTCAATTCAACCTTGGAATTAAGGGTCTGACCTTTTTTGCAGACTGTGCCAACCCTATCACCCAGGTTTAGTTGTCCTTTTTATTGAATGTGGTCTGAGTTACTGGACAGCACTGCTACAAGCCAGTGACTTTGGTCCTGCACATATTTGTCAGGCCAGTTGTGGACGTCCTGACCACACACAAAGCAGCACCTGAGCTGGCATCATCTTCCTGAGCGTCACAGCAGAAATCTTCTCATGTGCCCTTTGCAGCTCTATAGAAAAACCCAGCTGGTCCAGGTGTGAATTTGTAACCACCAGGCTGCCTGATGCCTGGGCTTGTGAACAGCTGTCAGTGCAAGGACTGGAGAAATCATGAGTGTCCTGGTTTTGGCTGAGATGGAGTAATTTTCTTAGTAGGTGGTACTGTTCTGTGTTTTGGAATTAACATGAGAATAATGTTGATTACACATGTGTTTCAGTTGTTGCTACGTAATGATTATCCTGAACCAGGGACAACTGCTAAATGCGACAGTTTTCTTAACTTTTAACAAGGTCAAGAAGGTTTTACTGAACTAATTCTGGAACTCTGTTTCATGACAGCAGCCCTGATGAAGGAAGAGAAAGATGCAGTGAGCAGAGCTGTGCCTAGTATCCAGAGTTTACTTTTCAAGGCAAAAAGTTTGTAATACTGGATTTTCTCATCCTGTAGTCAGCTTTTAAAAAGGGAGTCCAACATCTTCATGGATAACTTAATTCCTCTGCACTCCTAGATATGACTAACTTTAGTGAATGTTTAGCAGTCCTTTGACGTTGAACTTGTGCCATCAGGTCACTTAAATCACTTTTGAAGACGAAATGAGGGCATTCAGTGACTTTAGGAGGGGACTTTAAAACCTCAGCTTAAGCATCTCTTTATCCCAGATAACTGGTTTTATGACAGACATTGTCACCCTCAGGGGATAAGTTTCTGCCTCTATTACCTGCAGAAGCAATTTGTGTATGTGTCTTATGCAGGACACAGTAAGTAAGTGAAGTTAGATGGAATACATTGGACCCTAATGTATTTTGATTTTACATTTTTTCTTAACACTTGGAATACTGGTTGAAGAATTACCGGCAAGTGACATCCAGCTGTGATGTTTCCATGATTTTCTTCCCCTTTCTTCTTCCCTTGCTTTTCATCACTTTTGCTCTGTAGATTTCATTCTGGTTTCATAGGTAGCTGAAATAGTAGTTTATGTTTAGTGGAGTAGAAGCAAACATTCTCAGTGCTCACATCTCAGCTGAGAGATAATAATTTCTAATCTAAATTGATGGCTTCAATGACATTTTTAATAACTTCTCTGTTTTGTGCTGGTTTTGGCAGAATTCCTTCTTTAGAAATGTAACCCTATTAACAATACTTTCCCTTAATCATAATAGAGATTTTGCTTGTAGACCATCTGTTTCCACTACTACAATGCCAGCTTTTTCCTGCCAGCATTTCCCTGGTCCTGCCATCTTCCCTTGATGTATAATGTGCTCTTAAATAATAGTAAAAAATCAAATCAATCAAAATTTTTCTTTAGTCATTCAACTTGAAGTATTCAGATACATAAAATTACACTGAGAATGATTTGGTTTGCAAGGGCCCAGAGGTTTTTGCTCTTTCTTTCATTCAGTGTTACCTTGTTTTGGTTTAGTTCAGTGAGCTTCTTTTGGTTTAGTTATACACTCACTCGAGATTACAAGAGGAATATTCTGATCCTCATCTTTATAATCTTGTGAGCTTTGGTTCTTTGAGAAATCCATATTGGATTTAGTTACCTTTGTAACTAAACCCTGTGCAATGCTATTGCTGCAGAGAAACACAGAGGTGACTTACAGCTTGGTTCTGTGAAGGTACCTAAATATTGCACATGCTGAAACATACCTTTGGGACTTTGTGGAATATTCTCAATCTGTGTGGGGATACCTTCTAGCAGCCTTCCAGTACCTGAAGGTGGCTTACGGAGAGCTGGAGAGAGACTTTTTAAGAGGACATGTAGTCATGGGACAAGGGACAATGGCTTCAAACTGAACAAGGGTAGTCTTACATTAGATATTAGAAAAAAATTCTTTACTCAGAGGGTGGTGAGGCACTGGAACAGATTCCCCAGAGAAGCTGTGGGTGCCTCATCCCTGGAAGTGTTCAAGGCCAGGCTGGATGGGGCTCTGAGCAACCAGGTCTAGTGAAAGGTGTCCCTGCTCAAGGTTGTGGAGATTGGACTAGATAATCTTTAAGGTCCCTTCCAAGACAGGCCATTCTATGATTCTATGATATGATTATTCTTTTTCTTCATTTTGTTGGATTTTTTAAATTATTATTTCTTTTCTACTTCCTCAGCTGTCACATAAAAGAGAGAATGTAGATTTTATTTAATGCTTCTCTTTTTTTCCATGCTATATCTGTAGGATCAAGGATGGGAACCAAGTCTTATGCTTTTAGTCTTCTGGAGAAGAATAAAGACTGTTTTGTGAGAAATAAATGACTTTAGCTGGACCATGGATAGTCAGTGCCTAAAGCACTGGAAAGGGATCACAACTAATATGTTGCTTCTGGGTAAACCTGAGCTTTTCTCAGAAAACGGAAGAAGTTCAGATACTTCTTTTTCTCAGTGGGTAACAGTTTTGTCAGTGGTACCTCAAGCTTTGGAGAGAGCCTCTTGGCCCATCTGTGTGTCTAAGATTGTTAGGGAAAAGGGGGAGTTACAGGTACAAGAACACACATCAGTGATATTTGCATGCCTCTCATGTAATAGCGTGTGCTACTATTTACAGACTTGTTCTTATTACTGCCATTAAATACTTCTGCCATTGTACCTGTTTTAAAGAACATTTGAAGGACAGGCTGCATAACAGAGAATCACAATAAAGCACCTGCTTCCAGGGAGCAAAGCAATAAGCAGAACCAATAAACCGGGATTCAACTTTTGGTCCTTTATCTGCTAACTTCTCTTGCCTCCACCCAGTAATTGTTCTAACTCCTCAGCATCTGTTTTCATGTGCCAAGGGAAATCATGCATCCCCTGCACACATTTGCAGCTGTCCAGCTCCCGTGTGCTGTCAGACCCGCTGCATTGAATATCCCTTTTCTGCTGGATTTTCCCTACAGTGGAGGCACCATCTTGAGTCTTTATGCTGTTGAGATGCTAGGTTTTGGAAAACTCATAGGGATTTCTGCCTTTTGTTTCCCATCAGTTGAAAGTGGCTAGTGGATTAAAAAAAAAAAAAAA
This sequence comes from Platysteira castanea, assembly GCA_013397175.1. NCBI lineage: Eukaryota > Metazoa > Chordata > Aves > Passeriformes > Platysteira > Platysteira castanea. Next base: position 531,604 of record VYXC01011825.1, on the reverse strand, counting down.
AAAGGNAAAAAAAAAAAAGTGAAATTCCTTTTTTTTTTGAAAATGTTACTCTTTGAACTTTGCCAGAGGGAATCTTGGGATTTTTCTTCTGGTTTTTGTTCGGGTTTTTTCCCCCCTTGAATAGCTGATTTCTAATAAATGCATTTGTTTAAAACAATATTTAATCTTGTAAACATTTTTAATAACCAAACCTTCATGAGGTCCTACCACAGAATTTAAACAGACATGACAAATTTTGACTTGTAATTACGATTTTAACCCCTATGGCTTCTAGAAAAAAAAAAACAAAAACCCACAAACCTAAGCTGAATCCCCCCAAACAAACAAACAAAAACCCCAAACCAACCAACCAAAACCCCCAAACAAACAAATAAAAATCCAAACAAACAAACTAAAAAAAACAAAAAAGCCAACTCTCCCCCAAACCAACCAACCAAAAAACAAACAAACCCTACCCCCACCAAAAAACACAGAGAAGAAGATGGGAAGAGATTATTCCAGAATTTTTGCAAGAGGAATCCCTGGATTTTTTTTTCCCAAAGAGGATATTTTTTTTCCTTCCTTCGAAGATAATTACAGTAGCCTCTGGAATAGGCACTTTTCTACTTCATCTCTGAAGATGAAGAACTATCACACTTTCTAACCACGCCACTGGTGAAATACATTATCTTGCTTCACACTAGTTACTATAATCTGACAATTTTGGGCCACATCCTGTTCCACAAAGTGTTTTAGAACTTCTTAGAACTGGTCACAGCACTTGATCCCCACCTGTGCAATGAAATGGAACTTGGTGCTCTTGCAGCTGTACCCTCAAATAAATACAGACTAAGAAGGAGTATTATTCTATAAGTTGGTTTCTGTATTTCCTTAGCCATTTGCTCAGTGAGCCCATAATAGCAGGAGAGTCGCTGTGCAAATGAAGGCTTAAATGAGAAGGTCAAGGAAAAAAGAGCTTACAGGGTGCTGTAGCAAATACTCACCCTTGAAAATGTTCCACTCTGAACTTATTCAAACAGAGTCCTTGAGGTTTATTTGTTCTATGGTTTTCCCCTCCATTGTAATGACAATGAGTATGAAACCATGTGCTAGACAAATGCATCAGTCTGTGTTATTCACCTGAGTTCACTGCAGTGAGTGATGCCATGTGGGAGGCAAGGGGGATGGGAAAATATTCCCCCTCAAGTTAGCATTAATTTTATTCTTTGTAGTTTCAGACCCTTAAATGCTGTTTCACTTTTCCTTTGCAAACTACTTTTATCTCTCGCTGAGGGCTGCAGAAACCCCCACCATGTCTAAGACAGCAATAAATTAAGAGCTCCCTCCCATGGTTATCATAATTCTTGCACCTAATTTGGCTGCTTTCAGTGTGGTCACAGATCTCTATATTCCTCACCCACGGTTCAGCATGGCCCCATGAGCAGCTCTCTGCCCAGTGCAGCAAAGCTTATCAGGCCTGGTGAATACCTTCCCTCTCCTCTCCTCCACCAAGCCAGACCAAATCACCCACATGTCCCCGTGGCCAGTAATGCTACCTGCTTGTGCCAGGTCTAGAGTCAGATTATCTGTTTGCTCTCTGTGCACTGGCCCGTTTACTGACAGAACACTGGTTTCTTCCATTCCCTATATCACCTTCTTTGAGATAAATGAACATTTTCCCTGTTTTGTACACAGAATGAAATGAAGGTCATCACTTTCACACTGTCAAAGACGTATGTGGGAAAAGATGACCTCATCTCTGCTTGAGGGGGTAGTTTGTACATCAGGGCTGAGCAGGTATTGATGCAGTCCCAAATGAAATGGGATCAGAGTCACCTGATTGATGCTAGTTGCAAAATTCAGGGACTGCCCTGCCTATTTATCTCAGTCCTTACCTTGCTCCATCTCTTCTCTCAGTCCAGCTGTGAGTTATTTTGCTTCCTCTTGCCATGTGCAACCAGCAGATTTGTGTAAGCAAAGACACTGCTCTTGCATAGTCTTCTCTCCAGAGATTCTCAAAAGGTTGTAGGAGAACTGGACAGTTTAATTAGCTCTCCTATCCTAAAAGAGATAAGGTCTGGGTCTAGCAAAAGAGGGAATTACTGCTGTAGCAATGCACTGTTCCTCAAATTGTCTGTGAAGAGGGCACTGTAGTTCTCAGGCACTACTTCCCTTTGCTGGATTCCTGTACTCTGTCAGTGGATAGAGCTCTGTTGTTCCATTAATGTAAAAGAAACTGTATGGCCCCAGTCTTAAAGGCATTAGAAAATAGCTACTGTGAAGTAAGTAGAAGCTGGACTCTGCCTTGAGTTAGCAGTAGCATTTTTCAGTGACAATTTGCTATAGTTATTAGTGTTTAGGTAAGATTTGTCTGTGTGTTTTACTGCTTGGCAGCAAAACCCATGAGAGGTGTGTAGATCTGGTGCTCCTTGCAGAACTGCAGGAGTTCCCTCATAGAGAACTGGAACTGGGAAGTTTGCAAACTCTTCAGTTCTGTCTCTAAATTTGTGCCTCCATCCTTCCATCACAGGCTTGGGTGACCTCACAGTTGTGATTTATTCTTCATTTTTGAAGCACTCTCATGCTCTTACTTGTTCTCTTCTTTCTACTATGTCCTGTGACTAAATATAATTCATTCCTGTGTTTTTTCTTTGTGAGGGAGCACAGCTCTCATTGCAAATCAACTTAACAGCTCATAGCTGGATCATAGTCCAAAGCTCTGCCTAACTCCTCTAGGCTCTTTGTGTCCACCTGCTCCTCCTCTGAGGAGAACAGAGGGTGACAGGGTCATGGAGGGGTCTGAGGGGTGACAGATGGATCATGGAGGATGCTCCCCCTTTCTCCAGACCCTGGCTTGTAATGTAGGTGGCTTGTGCAGAGACCACAGTGCTACCGTGCCATCCTCCTACAAGCACTCACCACCTTGTCAGGAGGGAATGTAGAGCTTCCAGAGAACACTGTAAGGGGAAGTGGACAGAGGTAGCTGCAGTCTAGTCCCTGCAAGCCATAGCCTTTAATAGCTCATCTACTTCCTTATTGCCAAATATCTGCTTTGTGATTTAAGCTTTACCCTGGGGGGGAAAAAGTTTGAAAGGCGTGCCATGAACCCAGGGCCTTAAACCTGGGAGAGCTAGGGAGCCTGAGGAGCCAGGGGAAAAGAGAGATTGAAAAAAGAAAAAACTGGCAGGCAAGTGTTAAGCCTTTTCTCCCTGGACAGAACAGCTGAAGGGAGGAGAGGAGGAAATTCTGAGGATTTAGAGGCTTGGTTGCCTTGGGGACATGCAGTTTAATAAAATTAATTTCAAGGGCAACCTGAACTGGCTTATTTTATTGAGAGGAAAGAAACTGAATGATGTTGGCCATATTGTGAACACCCTAATTCTTCTCAGTCAGGGGCTGGAGACCCTGATATTAGACTTGCCCTGGCCTCGCTCCAGGTTAGAAAGAGGTGCCTTTTCCTCACAGCTATTCTCTGCAGCAGCCTTTGTCAAGCAGGTCAGGCTCTGTGGTCTGCTGGTCCTTTTTGGCCTGAAAAGCTGCTGAAAGCCATTTCCCATCAGCAGAGCTTACCTTGCAGCAACTCAGTTTCAGATGACTTTGAGCATGACCTTTTTTAGGCCTCTTCCCAGCAGGGGGAAAGAGGATCGAGTTCAAACAGGTGAGAATCAGGTTGTGTGCCTTTGTGGTCCTGGTGTGCCTTGAAGGCTCCCTGCACTCTGGTTGCTCTGGATGGGTAGCTCTAGCTGGAGCCCAGCGAGGCAGGAAGCTGGTGAGGCAGAACAGAGGTGGTTAAAAATCAACAGGGTGTACTACCCAGAGATAGTGTGCTGTGCTCTCAGAAAGGGAGAGAAATTACTCTTAGGGCTTTTTTATTGATGTAAAAACGTCTGTATGTGAAGCTCCCTCATTTAGAAACTGACTGTTGAGGAGCACCTACTTTTAAGTCTTATTTTTTAGGCTGTGTGTAAAGTGTGTTTACAAACAAATCACTGCACTTTAATGATTCTAATTTCTAGGCCAAAGCACAGGCAAGTAATCTGGTTTAGGCAGAATAATAAAAATAATACAGTGTTTTCCTTGGTCAGCTACATCATGATCTTAATTCTGAATTAGCTGTATGATGTACACTGTCTTCTAGAAACTTCTTAAGCCCCTTTCACCATAGGCTTGACCTGCTCCAGAGCAATTTTCTCTTATTATCCCCCATATGATTGTACGATATCAGACCTGCTTGGTGCAATGTGAACAAGTGAACGCATGAATAGCACAAAAGTGCACAAAGGGTCACATGTATTTTATCATATCCTCTATGTGGTGTGTGGTATTGTTCCAGTTTTATCTGACTAATAAATGAATTGGAACACCAAAAAAAAAAAAAATGCTGAAACAAAGCAGGGCAGCCAAATGCATTTATCTTTAAATTCCATCCTCTTTGGATTTCTTTGTTAAATAGTGACCCTTCCCCACACCATTTGGATCAAGAGGATTTCTCAGCCGGTAATCTTCGTGGGTTCAGAAAGAAGAAGTATTGGCATCTGAAAGTGTTTAAGTACGTCCAGAACCTGATTTGGATTAAGCTGAGGGAGCTTTCCAGATGTCTGCTATACTCTCTGCTATGAAAGAGTAAATAATATCCCCTACTGAATTTATGAAATGGTGAGGGAAGTGAACCTCCTGACTTTGTAAGGATCACTTAGACATTTCTAAAGGTTACCTGTCTTTGTTCCCTCTGTTTCATACCTGGGGATCCAGCTTGTGTGCAGATGTACCACCTCTCTGCCCTTCTAAATGAGGTTACCCAGCAGGTTCCTTCCAGGGCAGTTCCTTCCTGTCTGTTGGTGGCTTCAATTAAGAGATGCCAAGCCAAGTCATCATAGTGGCTCTTTATGCAAAGGAAGAGCCTCACTTCTTCAGAAAACTCTACAAAAATATTCTGAAAGTCTGGACTTGTGTTGTGTGCTACTTATTTCCTCTTGTAAACTTTTGTGTGTGGCTTACATGCAAAATGTTACTATGCCTGCCCAGTAAGAATATTGTTGATTTCCTCCTCTTTATTTAAAATATGTGCTTTTCATATTGGATTCAGATTTATATATTCAGATCTGGATATATGATAACCAACTTTTCCAATCTGAAACTTCTTGAAACTGAAAATCTCCAAAACATGAGGTTAGATTGAAACACCACTGCACTTTTTTTATCCAAAGAAGGGTTTGCTTTTCTGTGCTGAGAATATTGAATATTTAGGGATATGGTCATGTCATATTGGCAATATTTTCTTCAAGATCTTGAGGGAAAACCTTATTTACTCTAGGAGGTAAAACACAAATCAAAAGCCACTCTTATCTTCCACGAAGCAGGTGTGCCACTTCCTGAGTAGGGAAGCAAAGTTAGGGAATGTAACTGTCCTCATTGCACCAGGAATTCTGGCAACGTTGAATGTCAGATGACAAGTCCCTTGGGCACTGCTCTAAAATAATGCTGGTATTATTGTTTCCCTGTTTCTTCCGTTGGGCATATGGTTCCAAATAATGAAACAAATGAGATGAATGTTAGCCCGGCATGTGAAACCAAACCTTTACCTTCTCCTGCTGCTCGTGCCTCTGACTCACTTTGAGATGAGATGCTGAGCATAGGTCTTGTTCATAAAAACAACTGGGTGGCTTGAAATATGTAAAAGCCCTTTGGAGCACAAATGCTCTTACATGGCAAAAAGCTAGACAGGCTTCACAATTTTTTCTTTCATTTTGGAGAGTTCTATGTGAGCCCAGCCTTCCCTGTGGGGCTTTTGGCAAGCAAGTGCGTGCTCAAGCACACCGCTGGCTTAGCAGCATGCCTCGGTGCTGCCTGTTTTGCCTGCACCAGTACTGTTGTAGAGCAGCAGTTCCAAGAGGCACAGACAGCTGGAGTTTTTTCTCAGTTTTCTTTAAAAGACTGGACCCTAGAGAGGCTTTGATCAAGGTCAGCTTTGCTTCCTGCCCCTGCCTGTTTATCTCTTTTCCACACAGTCGCAGACAGGGAGTGATGTGACTCTCCAGGTTTGCCAGGTTGTAAGCTGACCCAGTGGGTGACGTGAAAGTCCCAAATGCTGTCAAAACTGGGTTCCAACCCCACCTGAAACTGGCTGTCCCTGTTTTTCCTTATAATAAACAGTGTGGTAGTTGGTGAGTGCAGTCTTGGGGCCGTTCTTATTGGAGGGTGCAGACCTTGCCAGTGAATTTTGGGATCCTATTCTGAGAATATGAAAGACTGTCAGTTATATAAAGTCTTATGCAAGGAATTATTCTAGGGAGAATTCAAAGCTGATTTTTCCTCCCACCTGTGGCTATCCATTACATTTTGCCTACGTGTTCTTTCCATGCCTTTTTTATTCTTTAGTGAACTTAATACCTAAGCTACTGAGCACATTAGTAATGCTTGATTGCAGCCCCTAGTGCCTGTGCTGCAATGCTGTAGCTCTGTTATGGAAGTGGGAATGTCCTTGGCCTCTTACTCAGCTGTTCTATGAGCAGGAAAAACAGCACCTCATTAATATGAGGTTGGACTCATTGGAGCGAGCCCAGAGGAGGCTACCGAGATGATCAGAGAGATGGAGCACCTCTCGTATGAGGAAAGGCTGAAACAATTGGGATTGTTCGGCCTGGAAAAGAGTAGGCTTAGGACTGACCTAATTGCAGCCTTCCAGTACCTGAAGGGAGCCTGCAAGAAAGATGGAGGAGACTATTTACAAGATCATGTAGTGACAAGACAAGGGGGAATGGCTTCAAACTAAAAGAGAGTAGGTTTAGATTAGATATTAGGAGAAAATTATTTTCTGTGAGGTTTTTTTATGGTATTTGGCCTATCTCCTGGCTATTTAGAGGTCTACTTTCACTATAAATATGTGTAGAATTGTCTCAGTGCAAGTTATTGATGGACTTAATTTTGTGCCTGCATGGTCTCTTATATGTTGAGCACCATCTCAGCTCATGGTGCTCTGGGCTGCTGCAGACTTGGCTGGCTGGGCGTGGTCTGGGGGCCAGCTGCACTGCCAGTGGGGACACTGGGTGCTCTGGGGACATGGGTGGAGGTGGGCAGCTTGGGGGCAGTGGTGCTTCCACGGCATGAGGAGAGCCCCATGGAACACACCGTGAGGGCCTTGGGTGCACACGGGAGTGCCTTATAGCAACCCCAGTGAGGAGCAGCCTTGGACTGATAGAAACTGTAGGAGCTGATACTGTGCTCTAGAAGTTTTCACCTCCCTCTTGTGCTGTAAGCTAGAATAAGCTGAGCATGTACAGTAATGGAAATTTCTGTCTTTCTTGGTACATTTTTATCTCTGTGAAGAAACCAAATGGTGCTGTACTGTAACATTTGAGCATAGAAGTATGGATAACAGTTTTTGTGTATGGGGAGAATGCATAGTCTAATTTACATTTACTCTCCTTCATATTTCAGATCTCTGCAGGACAGATTTAACTGAATAATGAGTTTCTTTCATTGATTCATCTATTTAGAAAGACCTTCCTTGTGGAGTGATTAGTGACAGGACACTGTAAGCAGCTTCATCCTGCACTTTACTCTGAAAGAACTGCTGATATTTCTGTACTAATTGTGTCCAAATACTGCACTGCTGCTGGGGGAAGGCATCTGCCTCTGGATTCAGTATATCCTACTGGTCAGAAGGGATTTACACTTAAATTTTTCAATTTGGCATTAAAGCATTGGTCCAGATATGTTTTGAAAGGGAGTGACTCAACTTCCTATAATACTGTTTCTGCTGCTTCTTGGAGATCTCCTGTGTGAGTCTATGTCAGAGGTCTACATAAGATGTATCAAAGGAAAGGTAGAATACACACTTGTATGTGTGTAGATTTCACACATACAAGCATTTCTGCTCAAGAACTAAACCTAAAAATTGTGCTTGTCTGAGGTAGAAATGGAAGACTGCGTGTGACTTGTACAATGTATACAATGGAGGCTGAGAAAATTCAACTCAAAATTTCACTTTTGGATTCTCAGTGGAAAAAATTATCTATCGAAAAGGTGTTGCTGACTCACAGTTGTTTGATAAATAATATTAATGACAATAATTATCCTTAATACAATAAATTATCTCAGAAGCTTTTTCACAATTTGTTTTCAAATTAGAATGACAGAAACTTCATCAGATTAAATAATTTTCTAGCAGTTGGAGTCTCACTCAACAGGATCTACTAAGGATTGATTTTAAGTCACATCAATTTTAAATGAATAAACTTAAAATTGTCTTTTAATTCAGTGACATTAATTACATTTTTTTGGTACTCACATTTTCCAAAATCAAGGATTGTGGCACTAACTATAAAATATTTTAATTTGATTGTTGTCATCAAGTGAAAATCTTTGCATAGTATGGCTGGGGGTCTTTTTATCCAATGAAGATATTTTGTGTATCCTTGAGCAATTATAAAATTCTTCTTTCCATTCTAATATTCCCACTGTAGTAGAGTTGGGAGAAAGGGAATGAAATGTTTCATATTTCTGGCCCAATTACCTTTCTATTTACTCTTTGTATCAAATTAATCTTGGAAGGAGACTGAAACACAGATTTATACATTGAAAACCAGCATTCTAAATAATTTCTAACATGACTTAATAGATTTTCCACATTGAACAAGTTTTGAAATCTTCAGTAGGAGCTGCACTTTAAAGAATTCTGGATAACAGCAGTGAATATGCCAATATAGAAAATCTGTAGGTGCCGGCATTTGGATGAATAGAAAGTTTCTTAGCTCACTAAATTGTTTGTTTTACTTCATAAATAAAGAGGAATATGATAATTAGTTAAAGATATTTCACCTCATTCTTTCCATAAAAAAAAAAAACCACTTCTGTAACTACTTACAAAAGCTCAGTGAGTCAATAAATGATAGTTTTAAATTGCTTAATTTATAGTATTATAATTAATTATTAACATTTGTTGTTTTAAGTTCATTTGAAATACAAAATAGGTTCATTTCTGTAAGTATAATAATATAATCAGAGAAAAACTTGAAACTTCTAATACTTTGAATAAGTGATTTTTCTCTACTTTGTTTACTTACAACAAATAGAAGTTTCAAAAAAGATAAAGCTACCTTTTAAAATATGAAAATTGTTGAAATCGAAGAAAATAATAAGTAGTCAGCCATGATTACAAAAAATTGCTGTGGGTGATTTGGAGTAAGAGCTCAGGTTCCTAATGTCAATAGAAATCTAGTTTTTCTTCCTACTGAAACTAATTTAAGAGGTTTATTTCTCGTCTGTCTGTACTTTAAATTACCAGCATGTATTTAAACTCAGTGCAGGAGATGGGTGTTGAAGTGGTGCTGGATAAGTGACCGTTCTGGATGAGGACTTCAGGTGGCAGCAGGTCCTCTCTCTCCTCACATGGCCCTGAGCTTATTCAGGCCACGAGACTGAACCAATGGGGTGCACATTCCTGCTGGCAAATCCACCCCTGCTTACTTCCTTGCAAGGAGTAGTCCTGTGAAGTTCAAAGTTATGCTCCCTTTACATTGAGCCACTTAGATATGTAAACATCTTATAAACTGGAGAGCAATAACTCAAAACTGATTTTTAAAAAAATGTATTTGATAAGCTAGTCTGTGTTCTGCCCCATTTTTGGCACCAGAAGGTTGAATTGGCAGACAGAAGTCGTGGAATATTGTTTGCTTCCTTTTATTCTTTCCCTTTGCTGTTTCTAATGTCACTCTTTGCAGCTTTGATCAAAGAAAGCTTTGAAACATTTCTTCTTCAGCTCTTAAGAAACTCTAACTTTAGATCAACCAATTTCATAAACATAGAGCCCAACTCCCTCTTGTTTAAAGAAAATCAGCTCTTCTCAGTGTGGTAAAATATACCTCTTCAATGAGGAATCTAAACTAGAGAATTAGAAGGTTTGGTTCATCTGGAAGAATTCTGCAAAGAAACTTTGTAAAATGATGTAATTAAAAATGCGTGGTTTAAAAAGCTATTTCATGTGTGTTTAACAGAAATGAAACTTGATGTTCTTTCCATGTTCTTATTAATGTAATGTAACTGGAAATATAAAGTTACACTGTGAAAAGACAGGAGATAAACACAAGGATAAAATGGGAAATAAACACATTAACTAAGCCCATCTCAGATTGACTGAAGTGCAGAAAGTAAGCAGATTCACTAATGGATCCATTTTACTGCCTTAATTCTTGTAACTTATCCTGAATCAGGCTCTGCTGTTTCACCAGTTGCCTTCATTTTATCTCCTGCAAGCAAAATAATATGCATCTAACATCTCTGACAGTGATGTGATCCAAACATGTCTGTCTTTGTGGTTTGTTTGTGCTTTCTTCTTTCCTTTTCCAGATTATAAATCTTGACTCTTCTGCTGTTGTTGTTTAAGGCTGGAGACATACGAAAAACGAGACAAAACCACAGAAAGTTTCTACAAGATAAAAAGAATATGGGTGTGGAATATTTGGTTGCACATCTTTTGTCTTTATTATTCAAGTTGTGACCTTCTATTTCAATAGAATTATTGTTGAATAACATACTGTGGTCACTGACATGCTATCTTGGGGTCAGCAAGATAATTACATCAAGGTTCTGTCAGATGAATAGATTACCTTAAAAGTTAAAGATTGAATATTGGCACAAATATTCAAGTTAGGTCATGTATTTTATATCTTTTTTTTCATCTTGTTCCTAATGTTGTCAAGAATTCATATCTGAAGATTGTTCACACTTTTTTTATCGAGCAATTAATCACCTCATGGACAAGGAGTTACAAGGCATTTTCTTAAGTCCTTCAAATCAAACATTTGGCGGCTGCTGTCGAAGGTAGGGTCAGCAGATCACTTCTGATTCCAAAGGAGATGGCATTGACTGTGTAAGCTTGGAGATGGGATGCATCTTTTCTTCTATACAACTTGCATCATAGGTGATCCTTTAATGGCATTGCACATCTTGTCTCTGTCGGTGGTTTCATCAATTATTCAGTTATTGGCTCCATATAAGTGTAACAATCACTTCAGTTGAAAGCTTTAGGAGGGATATTTTTGGCCTGAGGAAGAATTTCCTGTGTCATCAAAATAAGATCCAGAAACTCCAGTTCTCTAGTGGCAGATAATAAACAAATATATAACAGAAAAACACTCTGTGAAGGACAAATCCACAACCTAAGTAAACAGCTGAAAGGTCTACACCAAAGAGGCATCCAAAACCACATTTGAAGGAAGATCCCTTAGTGTGACAGTGACACCATAACTATGGCAAACAATTTCAGGTTATGTTGCAGGTCTACCTAAGCACATACGCATTTATTTGTATATGTTGCAATATGAATGTTTCATATCAGATTTTTAGATAGGGATGTTAATCATCTGTGTGACTGTTTAGATATACAATATTAAGAGCACATTGTAATAGCACCATCCATGTTGTTTGCAAGCTGGAAGGCCTCCTAGCCCATTTCTCCTTCACTCTGCCTGTCAGATACACAGGCAGGTGGGGAAATGTTTTCTTTTTAGGGAATTTTTATTACAGAAGTTTCAGTGGTCAATGCTGACCTGAGCAAGAGTTCATTGACTTCCCCTACGTTTCCTTCTATGTGCCTTTACTGCTCACACATACAGGAAAGAGAATAAGGAAATAGGGAAGTATCTCAATCTATTAATACAGAATTGGAGAAGAATTCACAGATGTTCTTCTTGGAGAAGGCAGAGCTCAGCTATACAATCTGCTTTGCAACAAAAGAACTGTGGATTTTCAGTTGCATTCGTAAAACTGCTCTCCCAGCTGACAGTGATTAAAAGATTAAATCAATACATTCATCTACATGACAGCTAAAATAGAGTACATACTCATGTTGATAGGGATGGCAAGTGTTAAGCTAAAAAAGGGGAGGTGTCTTTATTAAGAATTAAATCAAAGAAGATGATACTTTAGAATAATACCAACAATACGATTAATAATCAAATGTCTAAAAAATGCATAGTAGTATGGAGTGCAAGGTAAATGTTATCCCTTTTTTTACAGCTGAAATTCCTACAGATACGACCCACAGAAATGCTGCCTATGGAAGTTATAACAAAAATATCCCTGTATTATCAATGCTGGTTTGGTCACAACTCCCAAACATAACATCTTGCAAGCTATTACACAGGAAATCACCAGCCCAAACCAGGACAGGATAAAATATCCCTTGTCTTTTGAAAATATAGAGCACTAAGAGTTATGGCTTGTAGCATTAGATGAGTCTGGAATTGTTACATGAAACTAAAAAAAAAATCTTGATGAGAGTCTTTTAGCACAGGAACTCCTGGGGACCTAGATCATCTTACTTAATTTTATCTCTTTTTTTTTTCTCTCTCTACGTAGATATATTTTGTTTGTTGGGCTTTTTTGGTTTCGTTAATGTTGCTTCGTTGTGTAATATTGCATGTTTCATTAGGATTATTTCCAGATGTGCTGTTACTGGCAATGCTGTACAGCTGTGAATAATTAGTATCTGAAATCTCCACTGGCATGTGAGAAGTGTGAGAAAAGGATCTTGGGAAGCAGGTGTACAGGCAGGATATCATCTCTAATGTTTTAGTCATTGGATTTGTGCTCATGACCCCTTAGTATCAGAGGTTTTGAAGGAACTGGTAATATCTTTCCTTATACCACTTGAAATATTCAGAATATGGAAAGAGTCTCAGGGTCATGAGAGGCTTAACTGAAGGAGTGGAGTTATCTTCAGTCTCTCAGGGACAGAAATAAAACCCACAAAAATATTCAAATTAGGGATGGTCCTGCATGGAGTCCCCTGCTTTCCCCATGCTTTCTAATTTTGTTTCAATTAGTTTATATTTGGAAATGATTTCTCCTTTTCTTTCTTTTGATAGTTACTTCATGAACATGCAGTCTTTGGGTGTTTTTGTAAGGCCTTCTGAAGGTCCAAGGCTGGCTGTGCATGAGACCAAGGGAGCATGGTTTGCTCATAAAAAGGCAATAGAAAGTAAACAGATGGATGGCTGAAGTATCCTGAATTTTAAAATCCTGCCAATTGTTCCTTTCTGAAGATGTATCTACTCCAACACCTCACTGTGTCAGTGACACAATCACTGACTCCCACCCAGCACCAAAATTTGAAGTGATGGGGTACGAGAGGGCTGGTAGATATGTGTAGCCTGTGAGTGAGACAAAGCAGTATTTTACTCAACATTATTTAGTAGATGCATTGAGGGAAAAAATAGACAATTTTGGTTTCATTATTTTAAACTCAGTGACTGTATGTTTGCTAATAAACAGTCCCAGAGGCTGTTTCCACATGCTGAGTAAGATTTTGTTTATAGTACTGTCACATGAAAAGGGGAGATATACTCCACCCCTTAGTGTTTGATTAATCTGTTAGCTCCCCAGGAAAACTGGGACTCTTGTGCCCAACCAGTCTGTCAGTGTCATGTTATGGGGACCCTTCACTGAGCAGTTCACTAGGCCAAAGGGCAGTTTGACTGACTTGTTGAGGCTCACTTGCCAGAGAAACCTCCTCTTGGGTCTCCACACCCTTGCCCACTGCCAGTGTGCTTGAAGGACTCACATTAACAGGTGATGGAATAACAATCTTTGTTAGTATAATTGCAACAGGTCAAGGTTCAAAGACTGCTGCTGGTGGTATCTCACTTCGAAAATGTATTCAAAGCAATAGAATAACGAGCAATATAATTCAAAGCAACACACTGACAAGATTTAATCCCTAATTAAAGCTAGCTCAAGATAATCCTTCAGTGTGCGTAGAGTACAGTTCTTACCCAATAGGCGTCCCTGTGGGGGAGAAGACAGGTTCAGCCCATCAGCGATCCCAGAAATTATGATGGAGTCTTCCCCAATCTCTCCTCGTTCTTGATTCACTTTTATACTGTTTCTTTACATTTAAGTGGAGCTTGAGTGACTTTAGTCATACATTTGAGTTAGTGAGGGGTGGTCCTACCTTGGGGCAGATACCTCAGTGTGGCACCTAAGAAAACCTTTGGATGGGGACATGGGTCAGTCCAAGGAGAATGATTTCACCACAGCTGCTGATTCAACAGCAGGACATCTTCCTCTATTTCCCTTGGTTTTCAGTGCTGTGCAGCTTACTGGCTAGAAAGTACCACTGAGTCCCTTCCTCTGCAAGGGTTTTGACAGAGTCTGGCCATGGTTCCACAGCTGCTGATCACCCTCTGTTTAGTTCCCCTCTGTATAGTCCCCCTCAGACTGTGTTGTGTGTGGGAGGTCGGGTGTACTGACTGCCTTCCACCCAGGGAGTAGCCACTCTATTTTCCTCTGTAATTTCTGTACTGTTATCTTTTCAGCCCCAGTTGTCTTCCCACAAGTGCTCAGCTAATGTCACTGATCTGTTTTGGCTCCAGCCAAATAATATGCTCCCAGACAATTCACAGGCACAGCTTGAAAGTTAACAAGGACCAAAATGTTTCCGGCTATAAGGGAGCTGGGCTATAAGAGTGTGTAAAAAAGGTCCAGTCTGTACTAGAGAACAAGTGCTGGGGGTGCATTTACCTTCCCAGTATACACATTAGGTTTCCACTGAATGATGTAGTTTTGTCAGCAATCTGCCGTAAAATATTTGTGCAGCTGTCACTTGTCATAGATTAGCCAGGGCTGAATCTAGTGTGGACTCATAAAAGGGTATTTTTCACCATTATATTTGATTCTGACAAGAAAATTTGGTGGATCCTAACAATATTTTCTTTTTAGAACAGGTCATCTCCTCCACTGTGTAGTTTGTGTATCATCATCTGTATGAAGATGAAATAACTAAATTAGAGATGTTTTGATTTGTTTTCCTATTTCATAATAGTTCTCCACATGGAAGCTGATCTGACTCATTGCTCTGTCTTGTATTGGTGAACACTGCAGGTAAATGAGAACAGTAGCGGAAAAATGTGACTCTGTAAAATTTTGAAAAAACCTACCCCTTACACTTCTGAAATGCCATTTTAATACCTGAAAAGAGTTTTTATTTATATCAGGTGCTTCCACTGTGGGGTCACCTCCTTGAACTACATCTCCCATGATGCACCCACAGCCTCGGCCTGCTGCCTCTGGCGCTCACCTGCCTTTGCTGATTCATGGGTGATGACACCGGCTAGGAAACGTGTTTTCAAGCAGTCAGGCATTTTCCTGCATCGCATTTTGGTCAAAATCCTGTCTTCCAAAATTTGCCAGGGCTTTGTGATTTTGAAAGAGAAGCCAGGGCGATGGTTTTAACTTCTCACTGGGCTCTGAAAATGCTCTGCAGTGCAGGGGAAATTCTGCCACCCGCAGCTGATAGATAGGGAAACAGAGGCATGGTGTCTAGTCTGCAGTGAATGGCACATCTTAGGAACAGAGCCCAGGTCGTGTGTCCCCCTGCCAACTATGCTAGAACAGGTGACTTAAAGGTGAAAGGCTGCAGCTGTGAGATGACTGGCCCTCCTTGTTTAGCAGTGATTAACATTCCTGAAAAGCCTGCCCAGGCTTATGGTAGGTAGTCATGATTTACTGCCTCTGAGGATCTTTATGCAAGGCTTTACATGCCAGCTGTAGCAAGCTTAGAAGCCTGAAACCTTGAAATTAAATTTGTATTATTTAAAAGTCTCTTCTTGATTTAAATGAGGAATATTCCTAAATATTTTTACAGTAATAATATGGAGGTATGTAATTTCTTCTGGAGGAAGTGAACTTCTGGAGAACCTCACTGAGGCATTGAACAGATTCGTTTAAAAAGAAAAAAATCAACCCCCAAACTGAACTTTCTAATTCAATTCCTTCCTGCACTGGTACAGCAGAGCAGTGGCCATTACTGCATCACCCAAGTTTCCCTGCCTGCAGTGGTTTAGCTTTCCTGCCTCCAGTAATGAGGTACCTCCCCTTCTAACGCAGCACAGCTAAATTTAGCCCCTGCAGAGTGCACTATTCCTATATTTAGTGCTGTGAAAGTCAGACTTCAGCAAGGAACTGGCTAAACTATGAGGTGTTCTGCAGCCCAGGAGACAGAAATAGAAAGATAGCGAAGTGCCTCTTTGGATTTTCCCCCTGTGGGCAGGCAGCAATGACAATGGAGGTCTCTGTGCAGGGATGGCATTTAAAAAGATATATATTCCAGAAGTTATCATGGAATTCCTGAACATGAGCAGACAAAGAGCTGCAGAGCCCAGAGCCCAGCGCCACTGGGAGGGCACTGAGCAAGGCTGCTGGCTTTGTGACAGAGGGAGGCTGCTGGCATCGTGCTGGGGACATAGTGGTGGTGGCTCTGGTAGGCTCTGCGGCATCCCCAGTGCCAGCAGCACTGCAGGGGTGATTCCAGCTGTGTTTTACTCCTCTGCCATACAGTATCTGCTTGCATATGATATGTACAGAAATACGCTGGTGCTCATGTAGACCATCAGGGCCTGATTCTCACATACCCAAATCTTGCCATGTGTCAGCTCAGTGTGATTTGTAAGATATAATACTGTTCGTGAAGCCAGGTGAAGTATTTGGGAGGGAAACGGGAAATTTGGGCATATTCTCCTTCGGGTCTTTCATCAGAGCAGGAAGTGCACGCCAGATATACTCCTCGGGGATGGAAATTGTGGCTTTTACTCATGTGGCACTGACCAGATGGAGGAATGGGTTGGCTGGGGCAGCACCCACCCCGATGGTGGCCCGGCTCTGCCCGGCCCACAGGCACCGCTAGAGGTCTCGCAGGATGGGGCTTGAGTTGTCTGGAAGCAAACTAATTAAAACTGTAAGATGTGCTGGCACTGAGCCCTTCTTCTGCTACTGGCAAAGGTTAACAGAGTTAATATAAACGGGTACTCAATGATCACTTCAGATTGCCTCTTGGGGACTTGCCAGCCGTGCGATTTAATTCCTGTGTGAATCAGAAAGCATCTTTTGGACAGACATCGGATTGATTTGGTCGAGCAAATCACTTTTGGATTTTCCATTCAGGTCTGCAGAGTCTGTAAATAAGACTGGATTAAAGTTTGATCAAAAAGACGTAGCATATCCTAAACCCTTGGGGGGAGCCTCTTTCCAGAAGAAATGTAAATGCTCTAGGAAGAGAAGTATATAGGGCTAGAAGATTCCTGAAATGATCCTCTGCTTTCATAGCCATCAGACCATACAGTGATAAAACTTTCCTAAACTGGTCTTGTTATTTTCTAAAAATAGCCATGTTTTTTTCCCCACTGTTCTCTTCCTGGGAGGTTCTTCCAGAACAGTACAGGTAGAATTGTTTACTAATTTCCAGCCTAATTTTATTGTGGCTCTCTTATTCCCATTTGTTCTCATGCCATTTTTTCTTCATTAGCTCTTCATCCTCCCCAATGTATCCCCTCTATAAATACGCCTGGGATAATCATATTTTGTGCCAGCCTTTGCTTGGCTGGGCTAAACAAGCAGAGCTCTTCAAATTGCACATTCTAAAATAGACCATCAAGCTTCAAGACGGTTGCCACAAGGCATAAGTACTTTTTAAAATCTTCTTTTACCCCTTTGTCCATTAGAGAACATTGTACAAGTGGGGGTACTGTGACGTGGGGAAAATTTGACATTATGTCTTATTATGAAGTGTGGCAACAGAGCAGTTTTCTGAAACAGAATATTGCACTGAGAGACTCACTTTATGATGCAAATTGGCAGGTACTGGTCTAGATGAGCCATTTGCCTTTGATTTCTAATTTTTTTGTGATGTAGAATAGCTTAGTTGCTATAGAGAAAATCATACTGGTGTAAGCCAAGGAACATGACCTCAGAAAAATTGAAAACAAAGCCTCAACAGGAGAGAAAATAGAGCAGAGCCTTCAAAACAGCTCAAATTTTCCTAGATTTCCTGTGAGATTCAGGAGCGTATTAAAAACATTCAGGACAGCATTCACCTATTAGTTGCTTCTCCCTTACGGGCTGGTTCTTGGAAAAGGGAAAATGTTTCTAGCTTTGTCAGTCTGTATGCCAGACTGCAGTGAGACCTCTGTTCCTTTTGTCTCCTGCTTGAGTTTCCATGCATGTAATGAGTTGCCATTGATGGCTTTTGACCACTCCTTTCAGCTGGGCGCCAGCAGCACAGAGCTGGCAAGCAGTGAAAACTGACTCTGTGTAGGAATGAGGAGAGGGAAGCATCTCTGAAGGGCAAGGCTGAGTCCATGCAGTGCTCGGTCCATGCAGCAAAGCTCATGGCTGGGAACAGTCAGTCAGGAGCCACTGCTGACTATGGAATCACAAACCCCAAACTGTCCTGAGGCAGGAATGACAGGCACAAAGACAATCCCAAGCCTCTCAAGTTCCTATTAACTATTCTGTTACCCCTAAAGCATGCTCTCTCCTGAGCATTCATTCATTTACACAAGCATTGAGTGTATCTGCAGAAGTATATCTATCTTGACATTCTTTGGCTCTGTGATCAGGGCAATGCTTTGATAAAAAATGGGAGTGAAAGGGCATTGTTTTAGCTGGAGGCCAAAAGCTGCTTGAAAGGAATGGAAAGGGAGGGGGATTCCATGCTGAAAGTAATTAAAGAAGATGAAGTACTTAAGTAAAGTGAATGCTTCACTGCGCCTAGAGTTAATGCTGAATTTCACTGGTCTGGGAAAAGAAGCTAAAATGTTGCTGCTCATATTTGTGTTAATAATTTTCTTACATGCTACTAAAGGACCCAAATCACTTTGTTGTGGAAACAGAATATGATCCAACCAGTGCCCAAAAGACTTTAGGAAAGACTCATTACAAAGAAAGCCAATTCTCTGCTATGTAACAAGACAACATGTGAATGTTTTAATATTATCTCACTGGTAGACCCAGGAGTTAAATGAAATGGAGGCCTTGCTGGACAAACAGTGCCCAAGAGATGGAGTCACAGCTCCAGTAACTTCTTGTCATAACATATGTAAGAGAAAAACAAGGGAAGTGAGAAGCAAGAGTGGCCTGGTCTGATGTGGGAATGTGCCAGTCCAGCGAGAATTAATGGCTCACAAGCAACTTTATCCCCTCCTCACGATCAGTCTGCACTGAAAGAAAGGTAATGGAAATTTAATGAAATACAGCTGCCACAGCAGCAGAGAGTCTAGCAGCAGAGTGATGGCAGGCAGCTTCCTATAGCCTGGCTGTGTGGCGATTGCCAGGGTGACGTCTGCAAATTCAGCTTGCAGGGCCTGTATATCCCTGCCAGCACACAATGATTTGCCTCAGCTGCAGGGCCCAGGCACAGCCTGGCCTGGAGCCCCTCTGCCCAGCACTGGGCACCATTGGAGCAGAGGTGCTCAGGGAGATCTGGCTGGGTTGCACCCACCTGGCCAGTAATGCAGCTCAGCCTTTGCATGGACCTCGAGCCTTGGTTGTTTCTCTGTATCGCATGGCATTAAACCTGTGCTGAAAACCAGATTTGCTCAGGTCTGTTGCCAAATTTCCACTGACTCTAATGAGGCCGGGACTTCAGCCTAACAAGCTATTTAGCAGTACTATTCCTTACAGCTGTAACTCAGTTAACCAAGATATGTAAAACCCTTTGTGATTTTCTCCTTCTTATTTCTAGTTCATTTGCTAACTAGCTACATGTACCAGTTGCCCTTTTTCTGTCTCTCAGGTGCTTTCTTCTGTTGCCAGAATGTCTCCCTCCCTGGCAGGCAACATGAGGGAGGATGGCACCCCTCTCCTTCCCCAGATGGTCACTGCTGTCTCCCCCTCAGTCACCAACTGCTGAATGTGAAAGGATTCATGACACGAGTGTTGACATAGTGAGAGGCTGAGAAATTCCCTGGCTTGTAGTACTGTCCTCAGCCCGACCTTCCTCTTCATCTCTATTTTCATTTGCCACTCAGGGTGGAGGACAGCAGCCGTGAGTCATCTTAGGGGCTGATGACTCATATTTTCAGTCAGAGCAGTCAGCATGCTGAGGGGTTCTCAAGGCTCAGCCCAATCTTTCATGCCCAGAAGCTCAGCAGACGGTTTGTGCATGGGTTTCCCTCGCTATGATTTCTAGCCCCCAGTTGTTTTTTCACTCTGTTTCATTGTTTCCTCCCTCGCCAGTAGCTTTTCCCTGCCCCCACAATCCACTCTGAGCTTTCCAGTTCCAGACTGAATCTGCCTGCTCCATATATGCTAAAATTTCCCTCTAACATCCTGTATGCTTTTTCTGCTTGGAGAGAGCCCACTAGTATTTACTGTCTATGTGAGATGCTGCTTCGTCATGGCTTGGACAGCCTGTGTCAGCGTGCTTGAGTTTATGCTAAGAAACACCACATTCTTTCCAATGCTCTGTTGCTAAGCTGTACATCTTGATGTATGTCATCCCTTGCAGCTGGTATCAGCACAGAATCCTAGAATGGTTTGGGTTGAAAGGGACCTTAGATCATCCAGCTTCAAGTGCTCTGCCATGGGTAGAGACACCTTCCACTAGACCATGTTGCTCAGGGCCCCATCCAGCCTGACCTTGAACATAACCAGGGATGGGACATCCATAATTTCTCTGGTCAACCGGTGTCTCACCACTCTCATAACAAGGAATGTCTTCCTTATATCTAATTCACAGGCTCTTGTAATAGGCCCCTTTCCCCTTTAGGTACTGAAAGGCTGCTCTAAGCTCTCCCTGGAGCCTTCTCTTCTCCATGCTGAACAACCCCAACTCTCAGGCTGTTGTTGTAGAGAGGTGCTCCATCCCTCTCTGACCATCTTCCTGGCCCTCGTCTGGACCTACTCCAGCAGGTCCTCATCCTTCTTATGTTGGGGACTCCAGAACTGGATGGAGAACTCCAAGTTGGGTCTCACCAGAACAGAGAAGAAAAAAGACATTTCCATTTTGACCCAGAGTAGGGCAAAATCATCTCCATTGACCTGCTGGCCGTGCTGCTTTTGATACAGCCCAGGGTGTGTCTGGCTTTTTTGGGCTGTGCATATGCAGGACCGGGTCATGTTGAGCTTCTTGTCCACCAACACCTGTCAAATCCTTCTCCTCAGGACTGCTCTCAGTCCGGTCTCCACCCAGCCTGTGTTTGTGCTTGGGATCGCCCTGGTCCAGGTGCAGGACCTTGCGCTTGGCCTTGTTGAACTTCATGAGGTTTGGGCAGGCCCAGCTCTCAGGCCCGACCAGGTCCCTCTGGGTGGCATCCCTTCCCTCCAGCGTGTTGACTGCACCTTAAAGCTTCGTCTTGTGGGCAAACTCACTTGAGGGTGTGCTCAGTCCTGCTGTCCATGTAGCCAACAAAGGTGTTAAACTGTCCCAGCCCCTGAGGAATGGCACTCATTGCTGGTCTCCACTGGGACACTGAGCCAGTGACTGCATTGTCTGAGTGTGACCATCCAGCCAAACCCTTCTCCACTGTCCTGTGGTCTGGGCCTCTCCAGTTTAGAGACAGGGATGTTGTGTGGGACAGTGTCATGTGCTTTGTTTGTACAAGTCCAGGTAGATGACATCAGTTGCTCTTCCCTCATCTGCCAATGCCCTCACCCACCATGGAAGGCCACGAGGTTTGTCAGTCACAATTTGCCCGCAGTGAAACTATGTTGGCTATCACCAGTGCCCTCCTTATTTTTCATGTACTTTAGTATAGTTTCCGGGTAGATCTGCTCCATGATCTAAACCATGGGTTAAATGGGCTACTTTCCAGCTGTGCATCTGTGGTTCTTAAAATACTCATCCGGTCCTGAGCTGAGGTTTGCATGTCAACCATGGTGAGTGGCTGAGGCAGCTGCTAGGTCCAAGCATTACTTGTCACTTCTTGTTTGAAGTTCACCTTCACATCAGACTACAGCACCCAGAAGCAGCACACATGGGATCTCAGGGAGCAATGGCGAGTAAGGAGATTGTCTGCACAGCAATAAGATGGTTCATGAGAAGTTGCAGGAAGAATTCTACTTGATGTGTAAGCCAGTGGTGATACTGGAAGGAGATCTGAATGAGAAAGGCATATGAGAGGTGCAGTATGCTGGGAAAACTGGAAAAGAGGACAGCATTAATGTGTAACAAAAAAGTAACTGAAGTAACACTTCCCAGCTCCTTTGAACTGACAAATATTCTTACATTCAAAGATAAGCACACACAAAAAAAGAACTTATCTTTATTGTACAGTGCATGACTGTACTGATGTGTTGGCAGTGTTTTGTTGTCACTCTGCATGGCTTTTAATTGAGGTTACCTAGAAACAGTAAGGGACGAAAGTGTTTCACCATGACTGAGTCCTAATTATGGGAGAGTTCATAGAAAACCCAAACCATATCATGGGAAAGAATAGAAAGCCAAATTATGTTGTTCTCAGTCTTTTCAGCTTCTCTTTTACTTATAGACAAAGTAAAAAAGAAATAGATGAGAGTGAACCAGTTACGGTTTAGATCTCTTAGGTGTTCTCTGATTTCTTTTCCCAGCTTAAAAAGGAAAAGATAAAAAGAGAGAGGGAAATGAAAAATAACTTAGTTTAGGGCTCTTAGTCAAGAGCCCTAAGCAGAAGTTAAATATTGAATCTCACTACAAATTTTCTTCATAATTTTAATTTTTTAAGAAAGCCGAAGTTTTTGTATTTTTTGGAGAAGCAAACCAAACCAATATGAATTGAAACTACAAACCACACTGCACTTGACAGAATGGACAATTGGCTCAGGGTCTCTGGATACATCTTTACTTCAATAGATTCAAAGATGCGGTCTATGTAAAGAAAATATAACAACTGTACCATTTACCAAATTGCAGTGAATCTCATATTTTATATGGAAGGTTAAAAAACTTGTATTCCATCTGAACAAGCTCATGCATGAATAATAAATAAATGAGCTGCTAAAAGGCTATCAAGAATATGAAGCTGCTCTGTCCCCTTTTTCTAGTTATGAAATCTAAAAGGATACCAGGCTAGGAAGTATATTTACATAGAAATTCCCAGATCAAAGTGCCCCCAGAACAAAAGATTTGCTGGAATAAAGTAGCTTCCAAAAAACTCTGGATAGTTGCAGTCTTAGTGGAGCCAAGCCCCCTGGAAGCTGCCAGCCGTGTTGTGTGTCTTTTGGCACCTCTGCAACATATATAAATAGCTGGAGACCTTTCTGCAGCCAGGAACAAGTGAGATGAGAAAAGACTCTGTTTCTAAATTTGAAAAGAAAGCTGTAAACAACAGGCATGCTGATTTTAGGTATGCCAGGGGACTTTGGGAGTCTGCCCTTTGGTCCTCACTGCAGGCAAGGTCGACTTCCCCTCTGTTTTGTTTTGTAAACACAGACAGTGCATGACCACAGTCTGGGACTGCTCTTTCTGAGGACCAAATCCCAAACTGAGAAGATTAAACTTATCCTGGTGTGATCACAAGCCCCAAACTCAAACCTTTGCTTTAATAAGGCTTTGCTAACCAATTGTCCAGAGTGGCTACCTTAACAACACTGCTGTGCAGTTCCTCTGCTTAATCTAGCCTTTGAAGGTGTCAGGCAGGGTTATTTATAGGGGAAATCCGAGGAATAAATAAAGATCTTAGGCCATAGAAAATAGTACCCTCTTAAGTAAATTGCAATTCATTGCAATATGAGCAGTGGAAAAGTTCATATCCTTCCCCTGTTCAGGACCACCCTGTATTTGGCATCTAGCCACATGAATTTGCAACAGGCTTTAGATGTCTTTGCTGTTCCGTAGTCCTATTGAAATGCCAGCCATATTTCAAACATCCATAAACTGTGCACACTCCACATAGTAAGCTGGAGATTCTGTTGATGGTAGTTTTAACCACTTCTGATCCAGTCAGGAGAGAGCAACATGGTCTGCTGAGAAGCAAAGATGTATGTTAAGCTGTCTTTCCACAGATTTCCATTATCTGAAGACTCAGGGTCTCATTTCAAATATTTTAGTTTATTCTTAGCTGAAAATTTTGCTATGTTATTTTTGCCGAGGTGTTTGCATAATTTCATAGAATCATAGGACCATTTAGGTTGGAAAAGACCCAAAGCTCCACATCTACACGTTCTTGTATCTGAAGAGAAACATAATCCAACAAGACAACTGAGGCATTTTTCCAACTACAGTGTTAGGTCAATGGCATTTTAGTTCCTTTAGAAAAAAAAGGGTTGTATGCTGCACTAGGGGCACAACTGAAGGCAGTGGCTACCCAGGTGGTATTGTGTGTTAGTGAAAACTCTATTTGAGTAGGCAGCTGCACATGGCGCATTTCACACCTCACCAGCCCATAGCTACTAGAATAACTTTTCACTTATTCCTTCCTGCAGACAAGGTTATGAACTCCAGAAAAAAACTCCATAAACCAATGCCTAATCCCCCAAATTGCTCAGGGTGCTTCAGTTTATTAAGCCTTTTGGCTGCTTCTTGTATGCTTTTCTGGTTCACTGAAGAGACCCTTCAAAGTTTTCAGCACAGGGGACCTCTGGCTACAGGCACTTTTTCTTAGCTTGTTTTGCTTGTATGTTTCAGATACTCTTTTTCAGAGTCATTGTTTCACTGATTTTCTACTTCCATCTTTGTAAAGCTAAATAGCAGAGGAAAAATTTTTACACCCTTTTCTTTCTTTTGGGGTCTAGACTTGATGTAGGAAAGAAAGGTTAGTTCTACATGCCATGAAATTGTTTGCCATGGAATTTTCTGTTGTGCTATTTGACAGGGTACTCCTTTTTCTATTTGGCCAGTTACTTTCACCCATGGTTTTTTCCAGAATCCACAGCCCATTTATCACAAATGGTCCAGGAGTATTCAAATATTTGTGCAAAGCATGTTTTCCTCAGAGATCTTGTTGTGGTTTAATTACTGCTGGCAACTAAGCACCACACAGCCACTTGCTCCTTCTCCCTTCAGTGGGATGAGGGAGAGAATCTGAAGAGCAAAAGTGAGAAAATTTGTGGGTTGAGATAAAGATACTTTAACAGGTAAAATAAAAACAACGTGTGCAAGTAAATCAAAACATGGAACTCATTTGTTCTTTCATTCACCAGTTCCCATGGGCAGGCAGGTGTTCAGCCATCTCCAGGAAAGCAGGGCTCCGTCATGTTTAACATGTGTTTCCCACTTCCTTCTTTTTCTACTAGCTTTATATGCTGAGCCTGATGCCACTCGGTCTGGAATTTCCCTGTGGTCAGGTGGGGTCAGCTGTCCCAGCTGTGTCCCTTCTCAACTTCTTGTACATCCCCAGCCTGCTCACTGGTGGTGTGAGAGGCAGAAAAGGCCTTGGCTCTGTGCAAGCACTGCTCCAAACATCCCTGTGACATCAACACTGTTTCCAGCACAAAGTCAAAACACAGCCCCATACTAGCTACTATGAGGAAAATTAATCCTGTCTTAGCCAAAACCAGCATAGATCTCCATTCTGTTGCAGGTTTTGCTTTTTCTTATGTTTTCCACAACATTCTTGGGGATGTCATGACACTATTTGTCGATTGCACCTGTCACCACAATAAACTCAGCTTTATTAGTAGCATGTAATAATGTTTAATAACATATAGAGCAGAGTCTGGACACCACAAATGAGATCAATTTCTCTGTCTCACAAGGGAGCACTGTTCTTCCTGTTTTATGGGCAGAGAATAGAGCCTTAAAGAGTCTCACAAGAAAACCATAGCAAAACCTGGTTTGTTATCTAAATCCCTTTTTTAATCCTAATCAGAGGACAATCCTGCCTTGCTGGCATTCCTCTGGTATCATGAATCACAATGTGCTTAATTACCAAGTAGTGGTGTTCTTCCCCTGTAAGAATATTTTGTTCCCAAATCTTCATCCCAGATTCAAGACACAAGAAGTAGCTGTGTGGATGAAAGAGCTGTTACTTTAGAACAGCTGTTCAAATGTGCATAAACACCCTGCTGAAATGGCTTAGGCTATTTTGCCTATGATTTACATTTGTAAGAGGCCTTAATAACTGTTTCTAGTATGAAATTTCAGCTCATGCTTAGAGCAAACACTAGTACAAGTTGCAATAGTGCCAGAATGCTGTTCTACTCTCATGCTGTTCTGCTTGCTTACCTGCTGAGAGCAGAAATGACTGGGGAAAAACTGCTTCAGGAACATGTAATGGAGGATACTTTTCACCTGTTGCCTAATGATATTTATCCATTTTGTCCCCAAGGTTCCTGCCTCTAATAGCTTTCTAATGTCCTCTCTGGTGGGCATTAGGATGGCTTCAATTGGATTTCTGGTGAAGAGTTTCTGCATAGCTGATGTTCTGGGCTTGGGGATTTTTTTATTATCATAACAGGGAGAGTATCAGGGCGCTGGGGAGACAAAACTGTTCCCTGACTGTGTAGCTAGGCTGAAAGGTCATTGTAGTGTGATGGAAACATATTTGATGAGTGGAAAAACAGAGGTCTGCCATCTCTATGACACTGTGGCTCTTCTTAAAGGAGGATACTTTATTTTTCTTCCCACATGATGAGTTCCTAAGTGACTGGCATGAAAATGCAGAGAGACACCAAAATGAGGTATTGCTGCATTTCCAATATCCAATGTAACTGCAGGGACAGCTGTATGTGGCGATGGTAGACGCAGATGTGTGCACACCCTGTGCATCAGACCTTGTGCATCAGACCTTGAGCAGGAATAAATTCGCCCAGTGGGCTGTCTTTCACGGAGTCACACCACTTAGAAGTAGATGATGGTAGCGTTACTGTAGCAGCATAACTCTACAGCTGTCAGCCTGTGTCATAGATACAGGGTGATTGTTTTAAAATTTCTCCGTTGCTAATGGTGATTTGCTGATTTTCTTTTTTTAAAAATTTGAAGGTTTGTGATCAGAGAACAAAT
The DNA here is from genome assembly GCA_013397175.1 of Platysteira castanea. Lineage (NCBI taxonomy): Eukaryota > Metazoa > Chordata > Aves > Passeriformes > Platysteira > Platysteira castanea. The sequence goes on along the minus strand of VYXC01011825.1, from coordinate 504,930 downwards.
ACTTCAGATTAAAGACTGACCCCAACAACCAAGGCATATGATGACAACTAAAATGTACTGATTTTGCCCTGAACATCCTGCTGGATGCAAGTCATCTCTCACTTTGCTGAAGCAGAGGATAATTGCCTTGCCTTGTCCCTGAGAGGCCTCTGTGAATATACCTGCTTGGTGGAGAGGAAGGCCGGCAGAGGTGCAGCCATGGAAATAAGCAGTGAGTGCTGTCAGTATAGGTTGTCTGTATCTTTTCCTTATTAGCGTGCACATGCCTCCTGTCACATCCCTTAGAGCTGCTCACTGTGGGAGCTGATCATTTTCTCTCCAATATACCAACTCAAGCTTCTTTGCTCTCAGTCATGGACCAGTCCCCGGTGAAAATTACTGACCATATTGACTGTGTCTGATGCTAGTGGCAGCAGGGACGGCAGGGTGGCCCCTGTGAGGAGAGGACAGAGGTGTCCCTTGCTGGGCACAGCTGGTTCCAGACAGCTCCAAACGATCCACCACAGGACACGGCTGAGCCCCACAGCCACAGGGACAGCCTGTGGGAGAAAGGACTGAATCCTACCTTGCAAGGAGGAATGAGGGAAAGAAGTGTGATAAATACCTCGAGCCCTGAGGTGAGGGCAGGAGGAGAGGGAGGAGACACCCCCGCAGTCTGCAGATCTCAGCGCTGCACCCAGGGCAAGGGTTTTACATTGGGAAGGTTTTATTAATGATCCAAAGAGGCTGTGTTCCGAGATGCAGTGCTGCAGTCTAAAAATGTAAAATGCCACTTGGCAGTGTCTGGCACTCATTTTTGCATCCCAGACTGCTGCTGGCATCTTGAATTGAAGACCATTCCAGTTTAGAAACTGGTGCTTTGTGAGGCTGAAGAGTGATATAAACACAGGAGATATTGAGTGGGAAACTGTATCTTAAGTGTGTGTCAGGTCATGACATGGCTGTGTACAGACTGCTACGTTGGCAACATCACAATCCCAGCATCTTGGTTACAGAACTTCTTAAGTGAGGGACGTCAGGTTCCTAAACATAATTAGATTCCTAAGAATGCACAGAGGCGCCTCAAGGCATTTGCTAATGTGTCTACACATTCAACTTAAGGACAATAAGTGAAGTAATTTTCATTTCCTTTTTTGCATTTTGGATCCTTAATGTTTTTTAAAAAGCTAATGCTGGGAGGCCAGATATGCTACAGTTTATGTTTATTTCCTGATTAATTTGTACCTGTGGTCACAAGTATTACTAAACATTTTCACCATATTTATACCCATCACACAGCATGCATGCCACAGGATTGTTCTAGAATTGACTATATCTGTTATAAAGAAATTCATAAATATTATTTTCTCCCTACTATCCAGTTCTCACAAAAAAGGCATAAACAATTACAGGGTATTGTAAAAGTTATATGTAAACTATTAATTGTTCTGAATCAGGAATGACTTATCTCATGGGGCCTACTGTGTTTTCTTTTCAAAAGAATTATCCTTCTCTTCCAGAGCAATTTTCCCAGTGATTGCTTACTCATGCTTCTTATTAAGAATGTTAGGTTAGACTAAGCACAGAAATGAAGTCTCACCTTTGACAGAGGTGACCAGTCAAGCAAACCAAGTACGTTGCAAACTGGTCAGATTGAAATGCATGTCAGTACAACCAAATTGTTAACCAAACAGTTGTTTTCTTTTCTCTTCTCCATTTTAATTTCTTGGGTTTTTTCTCTTCTTTTTTCTTCTCCTTTTTATTTCCTCCTCCATCTTTTTGCCTTCTTCCTCCTTGCTTTCTTTCCCTTTCTTTAGGCCTGCTTGATCACAGGTGGACAACTATATTTTTAGACCTCAGTTCAGCACTGAGGGTTTAACCACAAAACTTACACCTTACACTAGGTCAAAGTGGTAGTCTTAACCTCCCCTTAGATATGCAATTTAGTGAAAGGAACTGGAAAGAATATAAGTTACACTGACAGTACAGGAAGAACCATCACATTTTGTAGGCAACCATCAGGATTTGAGGAAGTTTTCTTTATGTATGCAGAATATGAAATGCATTCAGTTACTGCAGGCAAGGAAGAAATCTAGTAAAAATCTCTGCTGACACGCTATAGTACAGGATCAAAGAAGTATAGATTAGCATTGGAGCAACAATTGCACTATTAATGTGCATTTAATTAAGAGAAAAATGAACATCTTAGGGTGCTGGAAAAATACTCATTTTAGTTATTAATCTGCAGGCTAGTTTGGTTTTTCAGAGAAGAAAATCCATCTGTCTGAGTTTTCTGGCTGTGCTCTCATTTTTTCAGCATAATTTAAAACAAAATATGGCTTTTCCATGCTTGTTTAAAGGCTCTTCTTGCATTCCCCCTGTTTTGTTTTGAGTTCATGACTTGAGGGTTTTTCATTCTCTTGCCTCAGCCAAGGTTTCCCATATTGCCAGTCTGAATCATGCCAAGACATTTATACTTAAATTCTAGTTCTGGTGTTAGTTTAAGTTGAAATACTTATTGCCGTCCCTCTCTGACAATGGTGAGGTTATGAATGCAAACATAAAGATCCTATTTGATAGAAGGAATATGGTTGTGAAGGTGTCCCTTAAGTTTGTAGGTCAGCTTTGGATGTTTTCCCATTATCTATGTTGTCCCTCAGTGCCAAACCATCTCCTATTGACCTATGCAACATCCACCAAGTCTCCAGAGTGGATTACTTGTATTATAGCAACATCTGGGCCATAAGAGCAGCCTACCAGGGAACAAAATAACTGAAAAGCACAGAATAGGCATGTGAAGAGCTGGGTGGCTGCTGGGTGTTCTGCAGCACTTGATCACTAACAGCTGGATACAGCAGTAACTCAAAAAGCAGCAAACAAGCTGTTGCCATCAGAAAATGCCAAGCTTGCAAGTAGAATTTTATTTTTCTTCTTGGATATATTTGGGTGTTGAACTATGTATGACCCTGTAGAATTAGCTCTCATCTGATCTTGGAACAGTGTTCAGGAAAGAAACGAAGTAGAATTTCCAGGAAACCAAGCAGGCAAGTCACTTTCCTTGTCGGATCCAGGGCAGTAGGTTCTGCAGATAACTTATTCACCAGCCTGCCTGCAGTGGGGAGACAAACCTCTGCAGCCTCTTTCTGAGTTGTGCCTGGTGTCATTTTGCCATCCTCCAGCCTCAGAACTGCTTCCAAGAGCACTACAAGGCAGTCAGGGTAACAGCAACTCTGGGAGCTGCATTCCTTCTACAAAACCCTAGAGACTGTCCTTTCTAAGTTGCTAGAGGCACTAATAAAATCAGTAGCTCTTGACACGCCAACTGGCTTGAAAGGCTGTCCTGCTGGTGGTATCCCCAGTGTCCAGCAAATTACTATTCAGTGATGAAGAAAAGTGGGAATTTGTGGTTGAGTGTGAGTCAGGCACCAGTACAAGCCTGGAATGAAGCAAATGAGCCCAAGAACAGGATTTGTTTTATGATTAATGCTATTGAATAGTGCTGGATAATACTTGATCTTTCCGTGAAGTCACTGCGGGTGATAGCTTGAAAATGCAAATACTCTCTGGCTAACTGGCAGAAAGATGACAGTCAAGCCAGCTGCATTCCAGACAGGGCGCAGCAGTACCTACATGTGTAACTGCTGCTTCAGCTTTTGGAGGAGATTCATGGAGAAGCTGGGGAGACACATAGAAATCTGATCGAAGGTAGAGAATGGTAAGCAGCAGGTGCTGAGCTCTCTGTATGAAGGCTGTAGGCTTCCTCTTTGTGCCACAGGCATGGTCCTCACTGCTCTGTCCAGCTTCTGCCCTGGAAGCTTCTGCTCTGGAACACAGAGCTGGCACAGTCCACTGCTTTTGTAGAGGAAGGCACCTACAAATAGTTGGGGGATAGCAGCCAACCTGCAAACATGAGCTTGCTGAGAAGCTTGGAAACCCATGACACACAATCAGTGGTCATGTGCTTATTCCATAAAAACTTCCTCTATCTGATTCTTGATGAGAATCATTTAGAATGGATCATAAGGAGGGATATGAAAGATCTGAGAAGCAAAGAAGGTGCAAAATGGCATGGAGTGGAAGTACTTTCATTAAGTACTAGAAAACATCGTTGTTTTACTCGACTTTTCTGATACAAATCAGTTACAACAGCACGTTTTAACATTAGTTTCTCAGAAGATCAATCTGAATGGCAAATGTTAGAATGATTCAGCAGGCTGTGGAAACATTTGGAGCTTTCTTCCATCCTTGCTGCAAAATTCACTTGAACAGGTCTTTTCTTTTATGCTGTGGTGGGCAAGATTTTGTGCTTTTCCTGACCACTCTTTGTGTAGCCTCACAGTACTATAACAGGAATATCTAGAAGCAGCAGTCCACAGTAGTGGCAGTGGTTGATCTGCACCTTAATAGCACTTTGTCAGCACATTGTTAACAGCTGCTTTTGTGTGCCTTTCCCTCTAAAACTCCAATATACAATTTTACCAAATTGATAATTACAGAAGACATTTTTTGCTGTGCTTCTAGCTTTCCATGGGCTGAGGTTTTCATAGCTGATCCAATGTTGTATGCAAAGTATATGTTTCACTTCTGTCTTCTTTTCCTTTGACACTCCCCTGTTTGAGGCAGGATGGGTACTAAAGTATGAAGTAAGATATGTGGTTGCTTTTCATTTCAGTTTCATTATGCAGAGGGTACAATTATGAAACTGAACTGGCTGCCTACACTTTGTGTATTAGGCATGGTAGCATAAATCAGGACACTGTTGAACAATCCTGGATATGAATGCCACAGCAGGTGATTTTCAGGTGAAATGCCTGATACAACCTTTCCTTACCTGCATTTTCTGGGTAGTAAGGCTGGTTCTGTGACTGGCTTCTTCAGCAGGTTTTGGCTAAGTGGGGCAGGGGTGTAAGGAAGCCATTCTTCTATGGCAAGCAAACATGGAGCTACTTTCGTGTGCAGGCTGGATCGTGGGATGCATTCTGAGTCCCATGTGCATTGTAGTTTTGACAAACAATATAAATATTTACAGATTGTGCTTCCTTCTAGCTCTCCAAATAGACTTCTTCATAAGAGAGAACTGAATATTATGTGCTTCCCATACAGCCAGCAAGATATGAACTGGGATTTAACCCTGTGATGACAGTCCATCAGATTCAGAGGTTTATGGAGGGCCATGACATGTCCCTCATCTGAAGAGAGAGGGATCTGTGACTGTGTCACATCATGCAGGACTGCAGACTGTACTGATTGGTGCCAGAAGAAAGGCCTAATTTGCTGCTAAATGTGTGATTGAGTTTGCAAAGCCATCATTTGGGGAATGAAGGGAATATTATTCTGGTTTTAGAGACTTTGTGTTTCATCTGGCATTAATGAAAGGCAATAAATGTTGAAAGAGAAAGTACCATATTTAGTGAATTTCTTCTCAGGGACAGAAAAAATGGCCTCTGAGCTGATTAGATATTTTGTATGTTTATTTGTATTCTTATTTTGTATGCTTATTTGTATTCTTATTGCCTAAAGGGGAAGGGAGGTGTGATACTACAGTTTCAGTATGCAAATAATAGGCAGATGTAGCTCTGCAGTGTTCAGCTGTTTGGTCAGGCTTCCCCTTAAGCTGAGATGAGAACAAATAAGCAGGAAAGCTTTTGCTTGGGCAAATAGCCTTCGGTCTTCTGAGCTTCTTGGGCAGCATCCTTACACTACCAACCTCTGCCCTCTGAGAAGAATTATATTTAAACCATCAGCTGATTTCTACAGCCAACAGGCATCACACTAGTACTAGATTGTACTAGCTTTTGATCACTGTGAACTGGGCCAGATTTAGATTGGCCGTGTGGACCTAAGCTGTTATCAGTTCACAGCCATGGTGCATCACTCACTGCTACAGATAGATTAACTCCCTGTTCTCTCCTCATCTTTGCAAGTGCTTTCCCTCAGTTTAATTTTAGTTGGTATAGTAATAGTAGCTGTTACTAATTTTTGAGCAATTTATTTTTCATGCCATCTTTGTTTTGTTTCTTCATCTCTGCTATAGATGCTTTTTTGTCATTATAAAATGATCAAGAAGGTTGGCACTTTTACAGTAAAATAGAAGATACAAAGGACAAAAAGGAGTCCACAGGTACCAGCAAAATTATGGCCCAAGGGTAATTTTGCTAACAACAGTTTCCATTTTTATGAGATCGATCCTTAACAGAAAATCATTCCAACTTATCATTTTATACAAAGACTTATTATGTCTAGGAAGCAAACAGAGTGACTATTCCATTGTGTATCTACACACACCCACACACTTTTATAATTTATTTCTTCTCCCTTTTTTAAACCTGTAATAATGTGAGAAAAGTCCAAGTGAGAATTATGGCTTGGAAGAAATTTAGATTAGGTTATATTGAAAAGATTTGGTGTTGTTATGATGTAAAAACTATTCTTTGCTCCTGTGTCAGAAAGGGCCATATAAATTATCTTTTACCCAATTACTCCCTAATTTTCTTCCTCGATGAAAGGATGTGATTGATTGTCATAAGCTAATTACATTTAATTCCAGTGTGCTGAGAGAATGAAATAGGATGCATGGGGCAAGTGACAAGGTTTGGTGGCTGACTAAGCCATTAGCTATTTTTAATGACCTGCTTGGCCTGTGGCAGTACCTGAGGTATCAGTAATTGCTTTTTCTAACAGCAGAAGGCCAGGGACAGCTTCCCCTGACAATACCTCATAGAACAAGGCATTTTAAAAATCCATGATTTTGAGAGGCCCTATGACTGCAATACAGCTTTTCCAGAGAGTGACTTTCCCAATGTGGTTAGGCTGAAGCATTATGGGAAGGTGTTTTTACAAATTGAATTCCTGGGTGGGCTCCCAAAATGCGAGAGTATCAAATTACAGGAGTTCAGCATGTAAAAATAAGAATATATCAGAAATCTACACGTTCTGTATATTCATTATCAACACATGTAGCTAAGATAGCTTTCTTGGTCACAGCAGAAAGGAGGAAGAGAGGATTTTACTGATACTCACTGCCAAGTGACTGACCTAATACTGTCTTGGAGATCCCTACTGATGAAATACTTGTACAAATGCCTTCTCTGTTGGTTACTTTTTCGCATCTGAAGTTAAAATCCTGCAAGGTTCAGGAAAGAAGGTAACAGATCCAAAGTATCTTATAATTTCTGCATTACAAGAAGCTTGTGATTACTGTTCTCTTTTCTTTTTATTCCAAAGGAAAATGTTTCTGGTGGCAGCGTGTGGAGTGTGTGTGTTTGCGTGCCAACACATATTCTTTAAAAGACAGCCTTGAGATTGGCTCTGTTATTAGTTCCCTGTCTTTAAAACCTAAATCTGCAGTTAATCTATTACAAGTATAGTTTCATCTAAGAACAACACTGGAAACTTTTACCTTGTAAGGTGTCAGCTTTATTTAATAAAGCCACTTTGATCTGAAAGAAGTAGGCGAACTGCTCTGTAGGTGATTAGATTAAGAAAGGGATACATGATAAGAAGAAAATTATTCTTCCTGTTGCCAGCTGCATGATGTGCTCTGGCTGCTGTCAGCTAAACCAGATAGCTGTCCTGCCATTGTCAACCAATCTGCTGTTCTGTGAGCTCAGGTTCAGTTGTGAGCCAGTTTTTGTCTTTCAATGCTAAGGAAAGCAGGGAAAATTTTTGTTTTTCACCTGTATGGTGGATTTGTTTTAAATTAATAGCATTTTGCTTACTTATTCAGACCTGTGAAAATTAGGGAGCACTGATTTTTTCCATCCAAAAGCCTGATGGGCTGGGAATGTATGATAAGGTGAAGCAGTTGAGTCTATAGGAGTTTACATTGAGTTTACATATTATTTCCTACATACTTTTTAGCTTGCAACCTTTCAAGAAACAAATATCAATGTTAAATGTTACATTTTGGAGATAAATAATCCTTTAAACTGAATATGGTGCTAGCAAATGTGCTAAGCTGAAATATATGCTGGTTGTTTCTAAATGGACTGAGGTCACCTTTACAGCCTCAAGAGGAACTGGTCAAGGACTGGACTAGGCACAAGTAAATAAATGAAAGACAAGAATGTTGAAAATGTAGTTCCTGTGCTAGAGAGCTCAGAGCATTCACAAATGAACGAATGCAGAAAGGCAGATACTCTGGTACAGCCATGTAACTGTTAGCTTCTTCAGAATGAGAGCTGCACTTTCCCAGAGCTTTGCATTGGGTTCTAGATGGGCTTGGAACTTAAATTCAAGTTCAGGAGTTGCAGCCAACTTTCAAATCCCCCATGTGCTGCCTTTCCCTAGATCCCAGACTTCCTGTAGACTAGAACAGAGAGAGCAGCAGTTTGACTGTTTGGGGTATCACTTGTCTTTGAGAAGTGCAAGAGAGACCATCCAATTGAAACAGCTGCAAGATATCATGTCACATAGCTTCTATAAGAGATCCCCCCCAGATAACCCAATACCTGCCCTTCCCTTTCTGTCATTCGTTTTCTGGGAAATAATATACTAGACCAGTTAGATCCAATATCTCATGAGAAACTGGAGCACATTGCAAATTGATGTGTAATGAGATTTCATATAAACTCACCTTCAGTAGAGACAGGGAATAAATTGTAATTGCAGGTCAGAGCTGGATCATTGACTAGGAGATATTTGGGGGTTTATCCTACTAAGGATTAATAACAATGTACATTAGCTTTCACTTCAGTCTACATTTGTAATTTCTTAATATTTGTTGAAAATTACAAAAAAAAAAAAGGAAGAAAAGCTTTCTTCTTTGGTGGCCAAAACCAAGTGAGTGAGAGCTGAAGGCCTGTAATGCACAGGATAACAAGGCATTAGTTTGTGGAATACATAATCTCTAAACAAGTGCTGTTCCTGGTTGTGTGAATTAATGGACTATTATGCTTGAATGACCTATAGCAGAGCGGCAAATATCCCTTGGGGCACCACTGGGTGACCTGCTGGCATTACCAGCAGCCTTGCTCAGGTGCTTCACCCTTTCTGAGAGTTGGACAATACACTCTGATAGTGTGTTAGAGGGCAACACACTATCAGAGTGTATTGTTAGGGTGTGAGAAGCACCGTCAGGAAGGTGCCATGAGAAGCAGGGGTGGTGTTCATTACCTGTTTCCTTCACAGTCTTTTCAAGGTGAATCCAGTACGCAAGGAGAGGAAATGTTCCTTAGGGTAGAGATAACAGGATTCCTTTTGAAGTCATGGCACTGACTCAGGATGATTCTGGATGAATCTTTTCCCCTCACTTGGGTTCATTTTCAGGAGCTGTAGAATCAGCCATTGAATAATATTTGCTTCTGTTGTCATGTGTCATTAATGACTGGGAAATACTCTGCGGTCTGTAGGCGAATGGCTCCAGATTCATTGAATACACTGTGCTGCATAAAATGCTGGGCATGTTTGAAAAGGGTAGATGAAAAAGGGCTGATTGTAGAGGCCTTTGAAATCTGGGTTAAAAGTTTTCACAGATTTTTGTGGGCTCTGGATCAGAGAGCAAGTGTGAAGAGAGGGATGGGAGAGAAAATCTTATGCAAGGTCATCATCTACTTGTTTTTAAACAAGTAGCCAAGCTGGTACACTTGTGATTGATTGCCCTTTTTCCTTTTACTTGGAAAAAGGAAGGTAAAGGCAACATTACTGGTATCCCATTGATGTGCATCCAGTTTTGGAACAGAACATGGAAACTCTCTGCATCATCACTGTCTGAATTTCTCTGTCTACAAATGATGAACGCAGTCATGAAGATGGAAAGAACACTCTATACTGCAGCCCTGCTCAGCAAATCCTCTCACAAATAGACCCTTCATCTACTCAGAGTCACGTTGCCTGGTTTATATCAAGGGTCAGTGCCCGGGTGAGGAATGTGACATCTTGGGCCATTTATGTAACTGCCTAATCGTGTAACAGGTGAGCAGGGAGTCCATGTACAGTGTAAACAAATCCCTCTGCCATTTTCCCCTGCATTGTCAGGCTGATTATAATGAAGAAAACATGCAAAGCTGAAGCCAGAGAATCAAGGCTTGGAGCCTACTCAGGGATTCAAGAGGAAGTGCTTCAGTGAGGGCACTTTCCAGTGTGTTTCAGGTGAAGACTAAAATATTTCCCCTGCTTCCTCTGTCTCGTTGTTAGTTCACTTCTGCACCACCTTGGCTGGATGCTGGAAATACTTGTGCTCTGAGGAGAAGAGGGAGGGTGGTTGATTCCACGTCTTGTGGCATGGTCCCAGGAGCTGTGGTCTGTGTGTGAATCATTATTTGGTGTCTGTTCAAGTTACAGTGCCTGAGCTTCTTGTCTGTGAGTAACGTATTACAGGAGAGGCTGTGTTGATTTGGTGCTTCCCAAAGGAAGAGCTGTCTGTCTTCATTGTCTCTACTACAGACTTCTCCCTGCCTTGGAGCCTGTTAAGCACTGACTGCAGACCAGGGAAATATGGCCTGATTGCACTTAGTCCCTGATGAGTGTGGACATCATCTGGTAGTTGACTACTTTTCTCCTTCAGTGAATCTGTGTAAAAATAGAGCTCATGCATCTAGTTCCAATCGCCAAAAAAAGAACATTTGTAATTGTTCAAGACCGACAATTTATGCAGTTTGTGCACACCATAAATTCTGGCAGATGTCTCACATCTTTTGCAGGTTTCACTTCATTTACACGCAACATACTATTATATCTAGTAAACTCAACCTGATCTTTAAAAAAGAAAGACATTTCTCCAGCTTTACTGAGGCTTTACTATAGTTATCATTAATAAGAATATTGAATAACTAGTTGCACTTTCTTGGGGGAAATATGTATGTGTAGCAATAGGCATTGCTTCAGCTCAGATGAATGTGTTTTAGCAAAGTTTCATAAGCTGTTTCTTTTTTTTTTAATGTGGTTTTTCTCTGACAAACACACAGTTAAAGGTGGTATTGTGCATATTTTATGTTACCTAATAAATATTTTACTAGCCTTATTAACCAGGTTAGAGGAAAAGAATAGAAAATTAATAGTTTATGTTCAGATGATGTCAGAAGGCATATAACTCTTACAGTTAATATATTTGCCAAATTTCTGAGTTGGTAACCACATTGTTTTGTATCTGCACAGCACTTCACCACTATGCTGGGCCATTTCCCCCTGTGCACATAATATTTATCATTATTGTGTTCATTAAATCAGCATCCTTTAACAGATTTTCATGTTGCTTGGGTTCTCCCTGTGCAACGAGTGTCTAATGTATTGTCTACCTGGGTGTTACTTATCTATTAGAGGAAGACAGACAAAGAGTGAAAGGAGCAGTGGTGCTCTGATGCTGAAGTCACAGTGAGCAGGAGGTCTTGCTCTCTATGTGTGTCTGCGAGTGCATCATCCCACTGCCTCTCTAAGTCAAGCAAGAACTCATCTAATGCTACGTGCATGTGTCACAATCACGGCAAGTCCCTTAAATTATCAGCTTCGTATTCTGTCCCCATGTGGCCACAGATCGAAAGCCTGCAGGATTCCTTGAGAGTTGGTTTGTCAAGCTGGGATAGTCTTTATTATCCAGGGAAGAGTCAGGAGAAGAGCATGTCAGAAGCATGTGGACATGCAGGAGGAGTTTCTCCCAGCTAGTCAAAAGCAGGGAGTACACGGCAAGACAAAGGCAGAGAGAGAGAGAAAAGTATTTTGGACATCCTTAGGAGATCCAGAGGTAGATGTTCTTTATGCAACACCTACTGAAAATGTCCGTGGAAGCAGAGGTATCTCAGAAGACATACTCTGCTGAGAATCAGTGGCAAACAAATTGTGAAGGTTTTCTGCTGTTCAGTCCTGTTTGAAACAGCCCAAGTACAGCCCTTCAGCGCTCAAGCAGTCAAAATATCTAAGCTGTTTGCAGAAGCTATCCATAAGTTTTACTGCCAGGCAACTGAGATTCTGGTTTTTTGCTTCCTTTAGTCTGTGTCTAACTCATCTTTACTGGAAACACAGTGGTGAGAGACTGGAAGAAATTTAACAGAATTCGCAAAGAAGGGAATGATGCTATACTAAACCTGACTCACACTAAGCCCTGTGGAAAGCCTTAGTTATGGTTTTGGGACCTTAGATTTGGCATTGAAAAATATATGGAGAATAGCTCAAAAATGAGGGAATTTCTGCCTTACTGAGGATTTTCCATTAAAACTTCCTCTGCGAGGTCTGCCAGTGTCTGATGTGCTTAGCCTACTGTATGAAGGCTGTCTGGATCACCACTCTCTGTCCTGTGCTTTTCATTCGCTCACTTCTGGACACAGTCCAGTGTCCCTGATGTCCCTCCATTGATTTCAACTTGCACTGGATTAAGCCCAGCAGTTGCCTAAGCATATTAATTTCATGGCTGTTTGTGGTTGTGTTTTGGAGATTATGAGGGTACTGCCTGTTATAAATATCTTTATAGTTTGGCCTTATAAAAATGCAGTGCCTTTACCGTGTTCTCATGCCTTTATTATTGTCATTATCAAGTTACCCCTTTTAAATCACTCTGTGGTTTAAAAGTGGAAAAATGTCCTTAGAAAAACATAGCAGCCTCCTCCATAGAAGAATATGATTTAATGACAAGTCATTAGCTATGGAGCACTATGACTTGGTTTGTGAGCATTGTACCTAATCCACCAGCCAGTGCCAGTCCCAGTGCCAGTCCCAGCACGTGGGTCTTAGGTCACAGCACTCCACACTCAGAAGCTTCTTTAAGCTCTGTGAGAAGCTGTGCTAACTAGAGCAGTGACTATGCCCATATGTCACTAGCTATCTATGGAGGCAAGTTTTGAGAACAGGGAGCTAAAAAAGGGTTCACATTTTCTTGGCTACCGTATCAAGCAGCTTTACGTCAACATCTTCAAGTTACATCTAGCCTTGACCTTCAGCATCTGACTTGGGACTTTCCAGACTGACGTTCTTTAAATCAACGGTATCAAGAGCTCAGAGCCCAGAGTCTGATCTCTTTTGTTTGGGCTACTATAGGAAATGCACATACAATTGCACTGTGTGTTAGAAGAACCACAAAGAAGCCCAAGTGCCCAGTTAAGTGCCTTGGCACATTCCTTCAAACCCCTCCAAGCAGCTGTTTCAGTCAGACATATCTGATTTCCATATATGTATGAAATTTCCATGAAAATCCAGACTAATTTCTGCTGCTGGACACAAACTCAGATGTTCAGCTGCTGTTGGCTCCAACCTTAAAACCCAACAAGAATCTCAGGCATCTTCACCTACAGGACCCAATTTTACAGGTGTTCCCAGGGCTAGTGATCTGGTTCAGGCTGTGCACCAGACAGCAGTGGTTAGGCTTAAGAACCAGTTTACAGCCCTGCACTGCCTGATTTAGTAAGAATTTGCCTTCCAGTTTTCCACTTCTGGCCTGCATTGCTCATTTTTCTGAAGCCCCTCTCCTTGACATGAAAAACTTAATCTTTGTTAAAGTAAATTGCTTTTTACTGTTGAAAATGTGAATTATCAAGCTGCTTTCTTTGTCTTTGGGGTCTTAGTGCTGTTGCAAATCTGGTCACGGGTGATATGTCTGGCAGCTCCCTAGATCAGTGTCTGTAAAGTATTTTAATCCAAGTCACACTTTGATCCTTCAAGAATATTTTCCCTCCTTGCAGCAGTGGAGGGGTGCAGTAGTAGCTGGGGAAGCTGTCCTTTGTACCACATGTGTTGCCTGCAGTATTTTAGCAGTCAGTATTCCATGGATGAAAAGTGCAGCCCTAGTAACTTAGGGGCAGCAGAGTAGCTCCACGGCTCTGTCCTGAAAGATTCTATCCTTTCTAGACAATTTGTAACTGGAATGACTGAAAAAGATGATGCTTGCCTAGACCACCAGTGCAGCTTACCTCTTCAGCAAGTTTCCAGAAGTGTGTAGACAGCCAAGTCCTTTTCACAATTGGCTCATTGATACCATCTGCATGTGGTATCTGACCTGGCAACAAAAGTCATGGTAGGTGTGCTGGCCACATGATTTGTAATGTGCTTTTACTCTCGGAAGACAAATCCACCTTTAATAGATAAGAAGTGGTCACCTGAACAGGAAATTTAGCACTGTTTGGTGCATTGTGGTGGCTGTACTAGTTGGGAAGCCGCCATGCTGCTGGGTTGGCTCTGGAGGGATCTGTGCAAAGCCCTGAGAAGGCAGGCAGGATGGTACCAGCATGGTACCTTGGTACCAGCACTCTGGGCAAGCACAAAATGCCAGAGTGTGGAGCCAGCACTCTCACACTGAGATTCATCTGATCTGTCATATTGAGAGGTGTCTCCCAGCCTTCTCCTTGTCATGTTATATTAAAGCCTCACTGTTGTCATTGCATTTATTTGTGCATGATGCCAGTGATGATTTCTATCCCTGACTTATGGAAAGAGAGATGAGATTCAGAGAGACACAGGGCATGTTTCGTGTGTCCAAGTTGCACATGAAACAAATCACAGTCTTAGTGTTAACTGAGCTATCCTGGAATCAGGCAAGCTGTGTTAGCTGAAGTATTGTGCTTGAATTAATTAGCAGCTCAGGCACAATGAAAGTATTGCTTTGAAAATATGTGTTAGCATCTCTGTGTGTGGATTTTTAGAATTGTCATCCTGCTTAAAGTTTAGAGAATGACCTTTATTCCTATTACACAAAGTGGCATGGGAGCATAAGTGACATAAGTGACCCTGTTCTCCTCACGTGAAAGGTGGATGGACAAGCAGGAGCCGCTCGAGTTCCTGGGTAGCACTTTAACCACCAGGCATTCTTTCCATAAAGACTATTCACAGGGGAACTGTTTATGGTGACTTATGGTTTTTCATGGGACTAATTACATTGCAGTCCTGCTATGGATGCTTATTCCCCCAGATTCCCTTATTTTGTGAAGGTTTCTTTCTTACACCCGTTTTTTCCCCTCTTTCTTTTTGCTGTGAAACATTCTCTGGCATGACTCAGACATTTTTTTTTGCCTTGCACAGCATTCAAGACGCAAATTGCGGCTTGAACAGCTTGTTGGAGCATGATGCTCTAAACAGAATAATGGATTTGTTCTGTCCGCTGAAGGAGTTAGCAAGAATCAGTTAAAGGCCTTTGCCTGGGTGAGGCCTGGTAGATGACACAGGTGTTTCTGCACTGTACTTTCAGCCCAACAGCTCCCTAAGGAAAAGGTGGTTGTAATTATTTTTTGGAATTATCTTCAGGTTTATTATCCTGTGCCCACACATGCACTCTTTAGTTTTTAAGATTTCAGACAGTTAACTGCTTCTCTAGCAAAGCCTCATGATGAATATTCCCTCTTGATTTGTTTTTAATTGGAGTGTTCCTACATCATCAGTGTGCTCATACATCATTTAAAGAAAATATCAGCTCTCTATCTACTGTCAGGTTGGCTGCACATGGGTTTAGGGTATATACTTCATCTGTCCTCTCTGTGAGGGCTTATGCTATTTCAGACTGGCTCTGGCTTTCAAATATATGGCTGAATGGAGGACCATGTCCATTGCACCAAGCTGATGCTTATAATGAGGCAGATGTCACCTTCTTATCCTTCCCCATCCCCTATTGTTCTCAATTTCTAACACTTTTTTTCACTGTCCGTGCAGAAATCAGGAAAGCACAGTATGAGGGGCGAGGAGTGAAGAGGACTGAGGGTTTGTCTGCATTGTACTGTGCATGGTGCACCACAGAGTAACACCTATCAACACCCAAGTAAATGCTGAGCAAACTAGCTGGGATACAGAAAAGTACCCGATCATGGTAGAATGGGCTAATTCCTTCTCCTCTAGAAGAGTGTCCAACAGCATTAGTGTTTGTATCAGGAAGATCTAGGTCTCAGCAGAAAGGGAGACCCAACAGTAGAAAATTGTTTTCTGATGACAGCTTTCTCTGAAGCACTAGCTGGTTTTTGTGGGTTTTAATCAACTCAACAGAAGAACCATGATCAAGTCCTTAGTGCCATGCTCTGGCCAACTGGAATTAGACTACTCTAACAAGTTCATTTCAAGATACTCCAGTATGTCAGCACCAAACTGCAGTCTCCTCTCTGTTATGGCTAAGACCCTTGTTGACAAAAGGGTCAGTAACAGTAACAAAAGGAAACAAAGAAAAATTCCAGCATGGGAATTCAGGTGTGTCTTGCATGGCTCCTTCTTTTTACTCAGGGTGTTTGGCTCTGTGGAAGCATTTATATTTTGATATTTAGTTCTGCTCATTACCCTCTTAAGTAACTGCATCATTACTCTCTTTGTTTATTTGATATGGTCTTCCAAGCAACAGACTGAAGGCTGAATCAATTTTTTAATATATCAAGCAGGAGAATAATATGTATCAGTCCGTTGTTCTTTCTTTCTTTTTGCTTGATCAAAAGGCTTAATTCATTAATGCATTTATGCTGTAAACTTCCAGCTCACAAAAGTGTAACAGCAGTTCATTATCTTTCCAAGTATTCATACAGCACATTATGGAAATATGTTATTAACTTTATTGAATATGTATATGGAATTTGAGTGTTGTACAAGTGAACGTATCTGACTTTGCAAAGCTGTTTAAATCTAACTCAAATAATGAGATCAACAGGCACAACAAATGGAGAACAAGTGCACACATAGACTGTTTAAGCAAGTTGATATCCTTCTATGAAAAGGCCATCTGCATGGTGGGTGAAGGGAAGATGGCTGGTGTATTTTTCTGGATTTTAATAAGGCTTTTAGTACTGCCCCCCACAACATACTTCTGGGCAAGTTTCCCAGGTGTGGGATGAATTTGGTTTGTGGTGTGCTGGGTGATGAACTGGCTGAAGGACAGAACTCAAGGGGTTGTAGTGAATGGGGCTACGTCTGGCTGGTGAGCAGACACCAGCAGTGTCCCTCAGGGTTCAGTCCTAGGGTCAGTGCTGTTCAATGTATTTATCAATGATCTGGGTGCAGGAGTTAAATGTACAATTAGCAAGTTCACTAACAATACCAAACTGGGAGGTGCTGTTGACTCTCTTAAGGGACAAGAGACCTTGCAGACAGATCTAGATAGACTGGAGGATTGGGCTGTGATTAATGGGATGAAATTTAAGAAGCTGAAATGCTGGATTCTGTACCTAGGATGGAGGAACACCAGGCGTAAGTATAAATTAGGAGAATTCACTGTTGATGCCAATGCTTTTATGTTAATAATGTTTAGTCTTTTTAGTTGTTATGGTGTGAGGGGAGAGAGGGTGAAATGGACATCTTGTGGGGCTTGACAGGAGCCTGGTCAAACTCATTCCATGGAGTTTGGGTGGAGCACAGAGGCCGGATGGATCAGTGGCAGTGACATACCTAGGCCCCGAGCAAGCAGTGTGGCCGTGTGCTCAGTTCACACCAAGCAGGAGCTGTTCCTCTGTTGCTGAGGAATTCAGTCCATTTGTACCAGACAGGGTACCAGGAGGCTGGTTTGGTTAAACAGAGAAAAGTAATGACCTGAAGCCATGACGTACATTTCTTGCCGGTGATCCTGGGATTGTGCTGTATGTGTATGAAGTCGGTGCAGAGCACCAAAGCGCTCTCAGCCACCATTTCAAATTAATGTCATGGAGATCTATGTATTTACTGTGCCTGCCAAACAGCACTTAATTACTCAGAGCCCTTTTCCTCTTGTCTGCTTGGTTAAATAATGCAGAAAGTAACTGCAAATGATAGCTCAGGTCATTGGGCTGTGAATTCGATGTCTGCTGTGCTGCAATGTTAAGTGCAGAGTCTGTGAAGTATGTGATGTACTTCCCATCTGCAGCAAAGGCACATGTCAGAGGCATCTGGAAAGCAGGTAATGTTGAACCATCCAAAGAGCAAACTGCAGATTTTGATGCTAAAAAGGTTCAGGTTTAGCATTTCTAAGCGGTTCAGAAGAATTTTTGCATCAGTTTTGTCTCATCTAGTTCACTCTCTGAATTGTAATTAAATATACTGGAGTAGGTGACTTTTTCCAACCCAGTGCAGCACATTCAGCAAATAAAATCCTTGGGGAAAAATTTCTTCTTGATGATGCTACAGTTCAGTGTAACATGTGCAAGTCTGTTACAGTTTAATAATTATTTCATTGTTGATCTAGAATTACTTTTATGGTCACAAGTCAGTTTCTACCAGAGAAGTGGTGGCAGCTAGAGTTACTTATGCCCTTTGTTGCTTGCCTCAGCAATACAGCTGTTGTTGAATAAGCCACAAACACTCAGAAGTCCTCCTAGACCCCAAGGAGATCCCCTAGGACCCAGGGGAAGTCAGAAATATGTGACGGAAAAGTGCTTTGTTATATGGGTAAGAGTTTCTTCAAGGCTACCTCAAATTCTCCATCAGTGTCAAATTCACTCTGAATAAGTAAAATAAAGATAAATAAAGGAAGAATTATTATTACATCTTACTTTCCATGTAAGGTCATGGTCAGATTTTTTTTATTCTAGCAGGATCTTCTTTTGCTGATGAATATATCCATTTCCAAGTGAAAGCTTGTTCACTTTAACATGGGTCTGAACCCAAGCCAGAGTCTTAAGTAACTTCAGCCTTTAAAGTAGTTTGAGCAATGTGTTTATATTAACTGAAGCAAAACCTTATATGCAGCCTCACGTGACTCTGGAAAACTAGGATTTCAGTTCAGAGGTCATATGTCGTGCCAAAGACCCATTTTCATTAGTTCGTTGAGAATGTATTTGCTTTTGTTCTTTTCTTGCCCCTTTCTTAATCTGTGATCACACCTTCTCCTTCCACTTATGCTTCATTATTAGCTTATTCCTTCAGTTCTCATCTGTTTTCTTTGGTCAAGGGTTAAAAGCTCTAAGCACAGATTAAAGGAATTGTATCAACATTATCAGTTGGCTCTGCTTCTATTGGCAACTCCTCTGCTTTTCAAGGATGGTATTTGATGTACTGTGCTGGCTTTTTTCTTTTCAAAGTTATTTGGGGAGCTTTCTCCAAATTCTTTGCTGGTATTAAATTATCCTAGTCATCTCATCTCCTAAGATAGAGGAGTATGCATTTATTTTAAGAAATTACATAATGACATATTCTTCAGGTGGCTTCATGTCTCTTTCACTGTTTTCACTTTGGTTCTCATAATTTCCCTCATTTTTCTCTGATATAGAATTATCTCTTCTGCACAAGTGTCTTCTGTGTTCTCCATGATTTGGGATGATCTCTTTGGGATCACATTCTGCAGCGTGGCGATTTGTTTGGTTTAGGCAAGACATGGAGAATTTGATCCTGCAGGTAAACTAAAACTCACAGTCTACAAAAATGTAGCTATGACTTTTTTTA
Organism: Platysteira castanea; assembly: GCA_013397175.1. Taxonomy (NCBI): domain Eukaryota; kingdom Metazoa; phylum Chordata; class Aves; order Passeriformes; genus Platysteira; species Platysteira castanea. The sequence goes on along the minus strand of VYXC01011825.1, from coordinate 485,718 downwards.
CATACTGGGATTTATCCTATGACAAGTCTTTAATGCTAAGCTTAGCAAAACTTCTTTTACTCATCTTAAATAATTTAAAGATACCTAAGGCAAAATGAGTCCAGGTCTTCATGAGGTTAAGTCAGATTTTTCGAGTAGGATAGAAGGCAATACACTGTTTCAATTGGAAGTGGGCTACAGTGACCAGTCCAAGGGCCTGACCAATTGAGGGCTTTTATGTCTTAGGAAAGCACATGCAGAATATGTGCTGCCTTGGCCATTCATGTGTATACTGGCACACTCTTTGATGGATTCCCTCTGACTTCAAGTCCAGTCTATCCAGTATTCCTTGCAGAGACATACTAGCTGAGGTCCTGAAAAGTATTTAGATGCATGACTCCTGCTTAAGGCTGAGCTGCTTTGATTTTGGCCAAGGTTCACAAGCTGCATAAAACTGAAATGGTTGGCTCTGACCCACAAGGCACGCATTTAAGTCTTTTATTTTCAGCATTTGGGCAGCCCTGTGCCTTTTCTAAACTTCTCGAAGTATAGGTCCAGATTACTGTTCAGGGCATCAGCTGCACACGTATCAGAACCCTGAAATCTGAGAAATAAAGTAGCAGTCCCCTGCACAATTACTCTGTCTTGAGAAGTAAATCTAAGCACAAGCTCTATTTTAGGTTTGATAATGTGTTATTGGCAGAACTCCTCCTGCCTATGGTTCACGCCAGCAACTCTGGCACAAAGTGCCACTACCAGTGATGTTCATAGTCTCTGATTGCAAACAGTGCTGTAGCCTTAAAGATGCAGACCAGTACAGTAACATGTTGCTAATGCAATAACCATGGACTTGAAATTAAGTTTTAAACCAGAAAAAATTCAGTGTCTGTGAGTCAAAGGTCAAGTCTAAGTAAGTTTTCCAAAGAGCCGACTGGTCTTCTGCCAGGTCTTTTGGTTCACCCACAGACTGGTTTCCCTTCAGCTGTGTTGGCATCTCACTGCTTAGGTAATGCCATGACTCTCTGCCAGGTTTATCTCATATTACAAAATCCTTAACACTGGGCTGGAAGAGGTTGAAAGGTCTCTCTTGATCTTACAGGAAAGAAACCTTATTTCAACATGGCTATGGGTTTGCTATTTCTTTTTTCATCAGTGCTGTGTTGCCAAGTCTGGCATATTTATCATGAGTTTCACAGTATTTGATGTCCTGTAAAACAGGACCTAAAATATACAAAAAGTGCTGATGTCCCAGCTCTCATTTTCAAGTGATTAAACAAGAATCTCAGCCTTCACTTAAAAAACACATTTCTAGGCTCAGCATTGTTGAGAAGTAATTGGAAATACTGTTTGAAGCACTTGAAAATTACTGAAAGTGAAAAATATTGCAAACTGAGAAATCAGAATATGTTAAAAAATAGAGCTCACTTTTTTTTTTTTTTTTTTTTTTTTTTTTTTTAAACAGAAGTCCCATGGTTTTCAAGTTAATCTTGAGATTTAGGAAGAAGAGCAGTCAAGTCCTTCTCTTTGACTGTCTGTTTTCCCCCAGTTACTTAAGCTGTTCTGGTATTCAAACCTCTCTTCAAGTCGAGTGGATCAAATGGAGGATGTGGGTTTGTCTTAGCACCTGCCTTTGCTGAGTTTCAGGTTAAAGGAGACCCACAAAGGGAGTCTGGTGCCTGTTGGTGTTTCTCTTCCACAGCCAGGCCACCCCACTTAACCTTTTTTATTTCCATTTAGAAAAGCTCAAAAGGTCCTCCCTGTTTTTTGAAGTTTGCTGCATTTCCCTTTCCTGCCCTAGTTTATCTAAAAAAATTGCTGACAGTGCTGACAATGTGCCATCTGCAGCCCTTGTAGCATGGCTGGGGCAATGCTCAGCATTTACAAAGGAATGCTTTTCTCTCAAATGTTTGAATTCAATCCATAGTGTTGTTATTTATTAAATAAATAAAACTTTATTTCATGATGTCTTATTTATTAAAGAATAAGGGTTTATTTAAAATGTTAGGCTTTGTGTTTGCTCTCAGGTCAGAGATGACTTTTACTCCATGTAGTACAAGTGCAGGTGTGGGGCTTCTGTGCCATGGAACACATGAGAATGAGGAAGTGTGGTGGGCTCCCTGCACTGGCCATCTGTACTCAGCTGTACTTGGTCTGACTGGGCACAACTTGTGATTTCCCTGCAATGGCATCTGGTTTGTGTCAGAAATAGTGAAAGGTGGCTCAGGTTTGGTAAGGTGTCCTAAGCAGGTTGAAAGGTTCACTTTTCCAGAATGGCTTTAGGAAAGTTAAAGTAAACTTGATGAAGTTTTGAAGGCGGCAAACTTTTGTGAGGTAGGCTCATCATCACCTCACTCTGTGCTGAGGAATTTGGGCTGGAACCTTATCAGCTTTGGAGCAATGTTTTCCCCTACAGAAGGGTTACCTCAACATTAGAAGTGGATACTGCAACTTAGATAAAAACTTAGATAAAAGCTAAGTTCAGTTCCTAGTTTTGCTAACTAGCTGTCCTAGGACTTCACGGGAACCACTCTTTCTTCTGCCTCTGTTCTGCTTTTTGGGGGTTTTTTTGGTCCACATCCCATTCCTGCCTTCCCCCAAGATACATTCTGTTTCCCACCCACGCCTTTCCTCATCTGAGAATTACTTAACTTTCTGAAGAGGAGTCCTGTGAAATGTGTCCTACACAGATGCACTGCTAGGGTGGAGCTGGGAATAGAGCATGGGTGGAAACAAGGGACTGGGACAGGGATGAGGGAGAAAGGAGGCATGAGCCAGCAGTGTGCCCAGGTGGCCAAAAAGACCAATGGTATCCTGGTCTGCATAAAAGATATTGTGTCAAGAAATACTAGGGAAGTGACTGTCACTCAGTACTTGGCACTTCTGTGCCCAGCCATGGGCCCCTCACGGGAGGAAAGATGTTGAGATGCTGGGGTCTATCCAGAGAAGGGCAGTGGAGCTGGTGAAGCGTCTGGAGCACAAGACCTGTGAGGAGTGACTGAGAGAATTGGAGTTGTTCAGCCTGGAGAAGAGGAGGCACAGGGGTGACCTAACCACTCTCTACAACTACCTGAAAGGAGGGTGTAACAAGGTGAGGATGAGGCTCCCCTCCCACGCAACCAGTGACAGGACAAGAGAAAATGTCCTTGAGCTGTGCCAAGGGAGGTTTAAGTTGGACATCAGCAAGAATTTTTTCAGTGAAAGGGTGATTAGACATTGTAACGGGCTGCCCAGGGAGAGATGGTGGAGGCATCATCCCTGGAGGTGTTCAGTAAATGACTGGACATGGCACTCAGTGCTATCCTGTAGTTCTCATGATGGTATTCTGTCACAGGTTGGACCCAACCATCTTGGATGTCTTTTCCAACCTTAGTGATTCTATGATATGGGACAATATGACACTGCAGGACAAGAGACCAGAACTGCTCTTTTCTGTGGCTCTGTGAATTTAAACCAGTTTAAGATGATATTGTACTGTCCCCTCAGAGGCCTTCATAAGCCCATGGTGTGCACACAAAATGAAAAGCAGCCTCAGTAGTCAAGATAAATTTGTGTGGGAGATGGATTTCCATCTAGAGCAGGTGTTTTCAGGGATGATCCTCCTGTGCCTAATTTTAGTGCCCAGCCTTTTCCATTGATTCCGTGGCACAAGTGCCTTCTCTTCTGGTGCTCTGCTGTTTGGAGTTCCTTTGGCTTCCTTTGCCTGCCTACCAGTATCAGTGAAAAAGCTTCTCCAGCTTCCCTAAGCTTGTCAAATTCTCTTTCTCACTGTTACCTACATATCTCAGCAACTGGCTCTCACAGAACTCCCTAGTCACCTTCATGGTCTCTGAGAGTGACAGGGGTTTGTTTGTGCGCAAATTAATTAGCTGACTTAAACAAAATCAGTAAAAACAAGGCTACAGCAATGCAAAACCTATCATTCCTTTATTGGACAAGTGTAGTTTTAATGTTCATGCTTGAGGGTATGCTTGTAAACATGCTAAAAATGCTTGGAATATGGAAACTCACTGGCTGACAATACTGTTTCCTATGAAGCTTTGCAACCTTAAATTGGCACATGGAGTCATCATGGACCTTTGAGCCAGCACCACAAAGATCACTGCTAAGTTCACCATTGAAGTCATCAGCTAAGAAACTGAACCCTAAATTCTGGCTTGTTCAAGAGTGAAAAATCCTACCTCAGATCTTCCTGAAACAGATCAATAGTCTTTCTTGCTGGATTACAGCTGCACAAGTGCTGTGCAGTCTTGAAACATGGTCGGTTTATACTTTACAGGGAATAGGATTTGCAAGTTGGAGGAAATAAGGTCACCTAAGTCGCTAGTTTTATTTGTCTATTCTAAGCCAAGAATGTATTACCAAGGGCAGATGGATGTTGTACAGGCACCCATAGTGGAAACCCAATCCACCTGAAAAGCAGACTGCTGAAGGATGCTGAATAAATCCCCATATTCACTGAGAGTGAGGGGTCTGACCTACTCCTGGGTTTGCACAGAGCAGAGCTCTTGGTTAGTCTTGTCATAAGAGATTTTTAAGACAATATAAAAGAGACTCTTGGTAAAGCTGGGTTAGATTTCTGTTTTTATTGATGGATCTACTCTCATTTTTATCAGATATTGGCATCTTCCTGTTCTAAATACCCGGAATTTCCCTGTGTGGGCAGACCCTTGTTGCAGTGGAGTTATGCTAAGGGCTGCAAGAGGTAACGCCAGATGCAGCCCATCAGAGACCTCCTGATGCCATTTTCTGCACACTTCCAGCTACTAAACTCTGAGAAGCTGGTAGGGATCACTGGATTCATTCCAAGTACAAAGCAGAAGTCAGGAAAGTCTAGTGTATGTTGAGAACTGTATAGTATGTTTCCACCTCATTCGGAGCAACTGCGCTGGGAAGCCATTTATATAGAGTTGCTATGTGAAAGAAGGTTGTATGTGTTTAGAATGGCTATATGTATAGATAAGAAAGGTAACTGTGCATATGCCATAGATTTGTGTATCATAAACATGTATGTCATAAGCAAATTTAATTGGGGGATACAACTGTCAGTGCAGCTTGAAAGAATCCTCTGAATTTACTGTTGTAAGAATGTGGGCTGGCAATTTATGTATTAGCTCCAGAGGGGAAAAATTCTATCTTCAGCAGACAGCTGGTGAGTCTTGATACTTTTTTGAGCCTAACTGACCTTCTCCTGTAATCACTAATCCTCATCCCAACCTGTCTGTCCCCAAGCTTTCCAAGTGGAGTACACTCAATCTTTTTAAACATTTTGAAATGGGCAGTCATAGTCTGTCATCCTGCAGACAATAAATTTCCACTGACGATCCCTGCATGAAAAAGAGACAAGAGAGAGGTATTAGTGAGCCAGATCTGCAGAAGGTGCTATACAATAAGAGTAACTTTATACCAGGTATTGTGGCAACAAAAACGTCTGCCATTAACTGACTTTCATCTAAGTACTTTGTGTTTTTATGGGCTGAAAGGACATTAAATATGTGTGATAATTACAATTCCTTAACACACCTTTATAAGGCGAGAAAATCAGCTCTCTGAATAAGTAGGTCTCTCAGTATCCTTCAGAAGACAATGAATATTGATGATGATCAGTCCTGAATTGACTTTTAATCAGTGTCCAAGAGGGAAAGGATGATCCTGTCAAACGTTATTGTCATGTCATATACTGTTCAGTAATGTGTAAAAAGTACTTGGGGGATTTTCAAGCTATGTCTAAGAGGGGAGTTACCCACACAGCAAATTTCACTTTTTTTTTTTTTTTCTTTAATGTCTTTCACTAGTAGGTCTTCCAGCTAGTGTCCTTATACTTAAAGGATCTGAAGGAATCAATAGTAAGAGAAATGAAATTTGCTTCTCATCCTTGATCAAGTCACATGTGAGGAAGAGTAACATTTATGAATATAAGGAGAGTTTATGCTCTTCCCAGTTTGTGAGTGGTATTCCCTCTCAAGAGAGTGATAGGAAACCTAACAGTTATTAGTAGGAAGCCTGACTGGAGCAGTGGGACTCAACACTGGAGGCCAGTGATTTAGTGTCCAATAGCTGCAACAGGCTACAAATTTGATTTCCACCTTAGCTTATTGTGCATTAAATTTTCCTTTGACTAGTAGGCATGAGTTCAGACGATCAAGTACTGTCCTGTGGTGGAGGGAATTGGGGTGTGTTGAATTCAGGCTGCTTGATACTGGCTAACTTGAATTTAGACCCAAAATACAGTCCTTGCAGATGGCAGTTGTTACTTATACTGGTAATGGCTAGTCCTCCAAGAGGTCTGTGAAAGCTTGGATTCTGCTAACAGTGATGTCCTAAAGCTGAGGCATGGGACGTGTAATGCTGCTGGGGTGATTTAATAGAAGCTTGCATTTTAACACCAAACTAGTGCCAAACTGCTGCCTCTCGGGAATGTGCTGAGGCCCCTGAGCCCAGATTTTGGTATTAACTGTGCTTACATGGTGTCATTGACTGTGTGACTCTGTCCTGGAATAAGATTAGTTTGACTCTTAAGCCCTGTAGGTCTCATTGCAGCTTTTGTTAGCTGAGGTTTTTTAGTTGGAAATTTGCTGTGCTACTAAACTACCAGTTTATCTTGAGTGTCATTTGGAACTGGGTCTGCCTCATGTTCATCAGCAACTCTGATGTAACAGTTATATAGTGTTTGGCTTTGGTTTTCTTTAGATCTTTCCTAGATGTTTTTAAATTGTAATTTCCTCATAAAACTGTTACCAAAGGTTAATGAGATGCAAGATTCATTTTCAGCTTTATTTTAAGAATCCCTTATTTGGTCTATGTGCATGCTCTTCAAAGACAGTTATTACTCCTTTGGTCACTAAGTTACCGAGAGAGAAAAAATAAAAAGGACTCATCTGTGGAAAACAGGATCATATTGGGCAAAGTTAAGGTCTGCTAAGCTAGCACCCATTCTCAGAGAGACTTTTAGCTCAACATCTTAGGTCAAGTAATTTTTCTAAAATAGGACATTGTGAAATTAGAAGTCAAGCTCTTTAAAATAAGTGTATTTTAGTCACTTGAATTAATAACATGCTTTAAAATACTGGAACAGAATTATTTCTAAAGCTGTGATTTGGACTTGCAGACACTAGCATATATGTACATTGTTGATGCATTTAATGGCATGTTACCTCTTTTTCCCCTGTTACTTGTGTTTGAACTCGGGCATATATGTCCAGCTTTTCAGGACACAGGCAATTTCTTTGTACTATTGCTGCTGTGTACTTAATTCAGTAGTCATCAGCCTGTTTCAATTTGTAGATCCCTTACAAATTTACCAGTGGGTATGCAGATCCCATCAGGAATTGCCTTATAAGGTGTATTCTAGAGTACATCTGAACTTGCCTTTGCAGATCTTTAACACCAATTTGCAGGTGTCATCCCCTCCCCCTCATGCATTCTCCTTGGCTTCAGAGCCAATATTGAACTGTCACTTCTGCTTTCCAGCTGTCATGTGCTGTCAGATTTGAATTTTTGATGTATAGAGAAATTTCTTTTCTCTTCAAATTTTGTTGAATAATCTGTTTCCAATTCAGTTTAAAAATTCTGTGAATTCCTATTCATATTGAGTTTGACAAAATCCTCTTTCTTCGGTCATATGAAACTTATTAGGAACCTTAAATACCCTATAATTTAGCTCAGCTGGGCTTGATGGATGTCCAGCTTGTCTGGGCATTTCAAACCTACTTTACTGTTGGGGTATCTGGCTGTTGATTTATTTTTCAGTGGTGATGTCTGAGCCGTTAAGAAATAATTGGCTGTCCAGATCAGCCAAATAAATGGAGCAGAGAACAGTTTTGTAAAAGACATGAGCTTATGACAGTCTGCATGTGCTATTTTTCTACTACATAGTGAAGGACAAGCTGTGGCACTTACCAAGAAGGCCTGGTAATTCCCACTTCCCTGTCCAAGACACTTGCTGCAGGTTAGGCTGTGAGTGTTCCAGTGGTGCTGTCTGGGCTCAGGAGACTGATCCAGATCAGAGCCACATAACAATGCTCCACCAGAAAGCCATGCCATCACCACTTGGCATGCTTCAGAGCTCAGGATGAAGGCATTTTGTTGTTTGGTTTGTGGGTTTAATTTTGGAAGCTATTTTTCCAAGGGTTTGCATTGTGCCTGTGTGTGTGGGCAGTTTCAGTTGTTTACAACCTTCTCCACATATCCCATGTCCTTCTCTGAAATTTGACTGTATCAGTCTGTCTAACAGAAGGTACTGCCCTTCCCTGCAAATGTTCACTTATTTATGTCCTTAGGTCATCCTGTCTGCAACAGTGTTATCACCACACTCCTAAATGGGCTCCCAGAGATACCTCAGGCCTCTCCTAGTTCTTTCCAGCTGCCTTTGTCTTGCTTTATAATGGACAGTTGGTTTTGCCTTTTGACCTATTTAAAACGAGACTAGAAAATGTAAATATTAACCATTCTGAAGTTTGGTCTCCACAAACGAGCAGTTAAAACCTTTGATGATCAACAATAACCCTTTCATTCATTCCTGATACACAGGCATGGAAACTCACAGAGAGTGATTACAGAAGTGTTGGTGGGGATAACATCATTCTAAACTTTCTACATCCCTTTCCACAAGCATCACATGCTGTCTCAAATATCTTTGTATCAACAGTGACCTCAGTGATACAATGTCTTAGGGAGTAGGAAAGAAATATATGATTTCTACCAGTTTATTGAAAAAGTCTAAGAATACCTACCTGTTTGAAGTGATTGGGAAAGCTTAAACTGAAATACCTTCAGAGGCTTTTTTTGGCCTCTCGTTAGCTCAAGAACATTGTCCATCATGGACTAAATCATATGGGCACAAGTTTAATGTGCTTGAAAATGAAGAGCAATTAAAAAATGTTCACATAGACAAGTGGAACATGTGCACACCCCTGGCAGGCTGAGACTCAGAAGACCTTTTTCTGCTCCTATTCTGCCTCATGAGCCGCAAAGAACCATTAAGCATGGCAAATTTTGCTGACTCTTGTGATCATTCTGCTCAGGAGGAGTGTTACAGCCTGAATCTGAATTCTGAACTGATGTAGCAAGAATTTTTTTTCACTTCATTCACTTGGCAACACAAATTGGTTCTAGTCGTTCTGGAAGCTGAGGGCCAGAAAGTTCTTTGGCACAGAAAACTTTTCTAGTTTGTAATTCATCAAACTTTTTCTTTGCAGTTTCAACCTGCTACTATTGCACGTTTACGTTTGCCACCAGAGCAGTCGTAGGACAAAAATGTGCTGGTGGCTTCTTCCTCTTTGAGGCACTGTGGTCCTGTGAGGACTTGTGCTCCCAATGTTCCCTTGATGCTGCCTCTGCTCCTGGCCAGCCCCCCCACTGCCACCTTGTTCTGAAGGCTGCCTTCAGCAGTCAGAGACAGAAATCTGCTCAGAGGCATGGGCTACCTCAGCTGCTTTGTTTTTCAGGCTTGTCCTTGTGATTCCAGACTTTACCCTGGTCCACATCTGAGGGAGTCTGGCTTCCAGCTGCAGGGGAATGCACTGTCTGCATTATTTCCCCTAGTCTCTGCCACAACCATGGTGAACAAGGATTAAGGATAGCACTGGGGAATATTTAAGGGGAAAAGCCCAGAATAGGGCTGTCCCTTATGACCTTGTAAATTCTTTATCTAAAGCAATAAATAGATACCTTTGGATCAAGTATCTGTGAAAGTTATTCTTCCACTTGTAGGAAGAATTTGCAGACGTGGCTTCCATTTGGTAATAAACAGGATAATGTATTTTAGCCAGGATATTACAGTTATGGACCTGCAGCAGTCTTACAATATATTGTCATTTCTGGAAAAGCCTACTTATTTTAGGTAGCATTTTGGTTGAGGGATCCCTATAGTGAACTTTGGCAAGCTGAGAGCATTACAGTGACAAAAGCATTTTGGCTGCTTTGAGTGTTGCTAAAGACAGCTTGAAATATTGGTGTCTTTAAGCTCCTACTTCTCTCTTCTCTCCCCCTTCTCATGTAGCCAGTCTAGGCAGAGCAGTGCAGCACACCTTGCCATGCTGTCTGTGCTGTGCTTGATAACAAATGCTTTAATATACTGGACTGAGATGCCTGATAAAAGACATCAGCAAAGAAATAGCTCATAATTGATGTAGTAGAGGTCAGCTTGAAAGAATCAAGATCCCTCTCCCACAATCAGATTTCAATGACTGCTTACACTTTTCTTAAACCTGCCCTGTTAGGATCTCTGTAGCCCTAGGCAGACAACAGTGTGGGGTTTATGTTAAATCCAAATTTTAAAACTTTGCAGTTGTGCATAGTAACAAGGGAGGAACACTCCTTTTTACCCAAGCAGAAAAATTGTGAACCATTTGCATGAGTACGACTTCACTAGCCATAGGGACTCTCCCAAGAGGACTAGCAAATGCCGAGAAATAACCAGGACTGATCAAGAAAATGTAGTTAACTCATTTTCTGGAAAGCAATCAAGGTGAGCTGCAATGCCTGCATTCCTGATGTGGCTTGAATCTGTTAGAATTGTGTTGAAATGGATTGGGCAGTTTGCAACATTCACATTGCAGCTTGTATGGTCTTAACTTTGCATGCTGGCAGATTCCCTGCTTCTCTGCAAAGAAAAGTGGACCAAAATAGGTCCCTCATTCCCTGAAGGCACAGAGTGTTTTTTGTGAGGTCAGTGAAATATGCTCCAACTAGAGGTAGGTGAGAAAATATACTGAAGATCTGTTGCTTTTTGTGAAGGTCAGATTCAGCCCAACCTGTCACTGCTGTATTTTTCACTGCTCAGATAGATATGACAAATGTTCCCCATTAGCACGCCCTGCTCCTGATACACCACCCTGGACAATGAATCATATGTACTATGAACTTTGGTCCTCAGAAGTATTAGTGTGATGCTGAGGAGCACAGCAGATGGTGTGTAGCCATGCACTGCTGGGGGGAAATAGAAAAGACAGAATATATATTTTTTAAAAATTTCTAATGAAACAGATGAAAAGCAAACCTGTGCACAGCAGAGAAAGTTGTGGTTGCCCCACGGATGTAATAGTCGTAACTGTACATCATCATGTCCATATCTTCTCCGTAGTGTCCTGGATATTCTGTTGTTAACCTTTGGATTAAGGAAAAAGAAGATAATATAATTCACCATCTTATACAAGAGTCCAGTTGAATGAATGCAACTCAATTAGTAGATTTTCCCTGCTTCTTTGAATGTTCTTGTTTCTTAACAGCACCACAAGATGCAGTCTCATGAGATTGCCTTTCTCCTCTATGCAACTAATTCAGGTAGCTATTTGAACAAAATTCAGCAACTTTAGAACAGTAAGAGCAAACTGGAGTACTGGAATATATGTATATATATCTGCAGCTCTGTGATAAAAGCAATCTGAACAAGAATGTAAAGCTTGTCTACTACTTATGTCTTTACTGCAGGGATTTGCTCCAGCCTCTTATGAGTCTCTTTGGTTTGCGGCTGTAGACTGCAGTAAATGTTGCCAAGTCAAACAACTCTAAGCATTTATCCATTTATGAATTGTATTAAGTGAATGTAACAATTAATCCATTTCTCTTTGTTGTTTCCTCTTTCTGTCTAATTCATAATGTAAACATATAGGCCTGGACAATATTTGTGCAGTGTATTTTATCTGAGAAGGTCAAAGTGCTTCTTCAATTATTAATCAAATTATGATTGCTGCTTCCCTGGGAAATAGGCAAGTAATACTGTAATTCATTTTACAGATAATCAGCATATTCAGGAAGGGCCTGGAAGCTTGACCAGTACTTTCTGCCAACATTATATCTGAAGTCTGAATGGAAACCTGGCACTCCTTGTATTACACCGTTTTCCATAGGAGTTCCTAGTGGAGTTGTGTCAGCTGCTCTGAAATGGCAAAGAGAAGAATTAGGTTCCCTGTAAGAGAGATGCTGTCCCTGTGGAAATAAACAGCCCAACTCCTGTTGAGACTAACAGGGTTGAGATACCTTTACAGAAATCCTGACAACCTTTTACTTAATCCAGCCCAGCAGCAGTACTTGAATGATGCTTGAAGGTGATCGAAGCACACATTCCAGCCAGCACTCGTGCATGTTTACATTTTGTTAAATTGGTGGAGTTTAAGCATAGGCTTAAATATTTTGCTCACTAGGAATATAGTTGTTGGGATGGGTTGGAGTTTTTATAATGAGGTGCTTTGGGTGTATTTGGAGCCCAAACCTGTCACTGTTGGAGAACTCAGAAGCTGAAAGTTTACATGAAAACTGAGGTACTCTGGACTATTAGGTTGCTTTCCAGGTCATATTCAGCTTTTGAAAGAATATCATTCAGTTGGAACATGATTCCTAACAAATCGTTAAGCCTTGACAAATGAAAAATGGGTCTGCATGTGACATTCAAGCATGACCTTATAAGAGCCCCAAGTCTAATCAGTCAACTTCTTTGAATATATCTTATTCTATCTGAATATATCATGCCTCCTGTCCTTCGGCCATGACAATCACCACACAGATTCCGAGTTACAGTACAAGGACACCCATCCCAGAGTGTGTTTGGGAAGCAGAAGATCAGGCCTGGTCACAGTGTCTGTTGTCAGAGTTCTGGCCAAGGACACATGAATTTGCAAAGCCCTCACAGTGCTCTGCCCCTGGTGAGAAATAGCAGCAGTATTTCACAGGTCATGCAGACAGCTGCTGCAGACTAGGAGAGAGAGAAGAAACCATGTACACTGCTCCCTCAGCCAGAGAAGAGTCCCCATATTTAGTTTATTAATTTGGAGCCTGAGTGTCTGATAGTGCATCTTCAGAAAATCCAGGATCATTGAAGGTTTTAAAAGTGTGGTATGAAGACCAGCTTTGGACCAGGATTTAATTTGCATTCTCCCATCAACTCCAGGTTTTGACACTTTGTTTAGCTATTATTATGAGAAAACACTAAGACGTGTATTTTTATATGTTCTACCAAATGTGTTTCGTAACATCTGTTTGGCACTCACCAAGGAAAATGTTCTGTAATCTTGACCAGCAGTATGTGCTGGGCAGATGAGACTGTGCACAACACAAGGTTAAAAAGCTGCTTTTTGCTCTACTCAGAAACAGAATTGAGAGTCAGTTCTTTGAACTTCTTTCATGGGCCTCTCAGTTGAAACGTAAATCTGACTAAAAGCTTCTGAGTTGCTGTGGTCTCACAAACCTTTTGCAGAAGCATGCTGTGTTATTCTGAAGTGCAGTGGGAGTTTTCATTTAGCTTCCCTCTCTTTTCTTTTTGACTGCTGTCATCTTCCCCTCCCTCTCTACTAACTTCTCCACGTTACCATGCAGCCTCTTAAGGCTCCTCCACTAAGAAATGTTCAAAAAGCAAATATATGCAATTACTGAAAAGAAATTATTTGGGGACTTGAGCTGCTCTGAAGTGTGTCTTGTTACATAGACAGATGCCTACTGACTCCTTTTGTTCTGGAGAGAAAAATTATAAATAGTGCTATGACAGCAGCGTTCAAGTTCACATGAGTCTGTGTGGTCTGTCTAATTCACTTCTCTTTGATGATTGCTGTACTCATTTCTGAAACTGTTCCCCTAAGCGCCTGCATTTCAAGGTTGTCTGGCTTGCACTGTGTCCTTTAGATGGAAATGCAACTGATTGTCCATGTGGCAGGGCTCTGTGGTCCCATTCCTTTTCTATTATCTCCATTTTTTGCATCTTGAGGGTAATTCATACAATATGTGTCTGCACTTAGAGATGCTCTTGTGTTTAATGCATAGGGATAGTCAGTATGGGGTTTTCTCATCATAAGGGGGAGAAAGGTCATGTAAGACAGCCAATGAGGGTTTTCCTACAGTGGTCTGCCTGGCACAGGCCAGCTGTTCCCTCAGGATTTGTTGTAGCTTGGTCTGTACCCGTATTATCAAGTACTTAACTGAAAGTGTTAAATGTTTTACTCACTAATGCATACAAAGTGCATATCAGCTTGTGAGCCACCTACCACAGCCTACAGACGCATCATTTATTTATAAACATGGTAGCATTTGTAAGCCACGTGTGGCAATGTATGGTTTGTACCTGAGAGGAGTCACGAAACAAGTGAGAGACACTTTTTGCCCTAGTTAGTGAGGGTTTGCCTGCCCATGGGCTTCTCATTTGGGAAAAGCCATGCACAGTAAGCCATCCACAGTAAGCTTCCCAGTGCCCTGTAAGCACTTCTGGCACTGAACTCACAGCAAAGAGAGCTGGGCTAGGGGAGCAGCGAGAAGCTTGGGAATTGCCAAGTGCTCAAAGCTCCTTCTGCTGTTTGGGGTGTTGTAAGACCTGTGTGACCAAGTTGGGGTGCCTGTGCTGCCTGAGGGGGTATGTGAAGGGGGCCCTAGCAAAGAGGCTTGCAAAGCAGCTGTGAGAAGGTATGTGTTACACCAACTGTGGGCTCTGGGCACTCGGTAATTTGGTGCCGAACAAACGCCGAGGGGCAGGGGCCAGCAGCGTGCATTCAGTGGAATTGCTTGTTAAACCCAGGTACACACACAGGTGTTCAGTTTGGGGAAGGACTTGTAGGGGAGACAAGAGTAATGTGAGACCTTTAACAAGTTGTAGTCTTTTCAATCTGTATGATCTGTTTGCAAGAAAATACAGAAAACAGGAACTCTGGTTCAGCTTTTCAAATCTACCTCTGGACAGTATGGAGTGTATGATGTTTGGGCACAAGAGACTTGAAGCACTAGTGGCATTGTTGAGAGAGGAGAAAGAAGGTAATTCTATGTTAAAGACTGGGAAAGAAAATCTTGTGATAAGGGGTGTAAGTAGTTTGGCCTGTATGTGAGACACCAGGAAAAGGTGACAAAAAAAGGTATTTTTATAATGGCATTTTTAGGTAGAATAAGGTTGATATGGAATGATTTATCTTTATAGTGGTTTGCATTGCTCCAACCATCCACATGTTTTTCTAATGTATTTCACTATAATCCTATAAATCTTGCTCAGGGTAGGATAGATATTGAAAAAAGGCATTAAATCTTTACCAGGGTTATTGTTGTTTTTATTTTAATCTGAAAATAGCTGTGATGTTTATTTTCCATGGTGAAAAATTGCTATGGTAGAGATTAATAGAAAACACAGAGTTACTCATTTAGCACTGAGAAGAATATTTTGTACTAATCTACAGTGATCCGCAGCACTCTTAACAATTGACTTCAGAAATAGTTATCATGAGTCTATTATTTACCCATAAGAAGATCAAGTCACACCAATGGCCTTAATATGTACAGCCTGCTAATTAAAGAAATAAATGGGTACTGTGGGTATGCCTTGCTTTCAGATACCAAGCAGACAAAAGAAATTAGTCTTTTAAAATGTCAGAGATAGTCAGTGGTAGAACTCACAGTTTCTGGCTCCAGTTGTTGAATATACTTATTCCTTGATAGTAAGTACATGGTTTTGGAATATCTTACACTGTTCACTTCTTGTGCAACTACAGGGCTAGCAAGTTGAATGGCTCCTCTTTAACCTTCATTTTCCTCTTTGCCGCTGAACTCTTCCTCTAACAATGCCACAGCCAAAAGAAAGAGCTGTTCCATTTCAAGAGGAGAACATAAGCTTTGACATTAACTTTCTGACCTTTGAGGACAAGGAGTGTCCTCCGAATGGCCTTATTTTCAGATGTTGTTTACAAGTGCTTCAAGAGTACGTCTTCCCTAAAGGAGAATTTTTTTCCAAGAGCCACAAGCCTGCAAGTTAGATTGAGTGAACATGGGAATTATATGCCTCTTTAATCAATTTCAACTCTTCCTCCAGCTGGAAGAAAAAGGTCATCTGCTCTAAAAAATGCATACTCTGCTGAAAAGCCAAAGAAGGTCTTAGTAAACTGTCTACAGAAATTCCGGCAAATGCTCTGAATATAGATCCCAGATTGCTGGGCTGCTAGGGAACTAGAGATGTCCTAGAGCTCTGCTAGAGACGAAAAGTTCTCTTGTGTGGCCGTGTCATGTGTTTTGGGATTGAGTTCAGGCTCCAGCTTCTGAGCCCATAGATTCACAGAGACACATCACTGCTCCTATGTTCCCACTGTGTTGCACTGAAAGTCACAAGCCCTCCTGGCGCTGAGGAGCCGCGGGCCAGCCCAGCAGGAGCACAGCTCTTCCAGGCCTGCAGGAGCTCGTGCAGTGCAGGTACAAGCAGCAGCAGAGAGCTCAGGGCAACTTGTGCCTGTTCCTCAAGAAAGATATGTCCAAAATAACTTGGCCAGATTTCCAACGTCAGAACAAATGTGTTTCTCCTAAAATGCCTCTGGCAGATGGTCCTGCAGATTGAACTGTAAGGTTGTATTTTTTAAACAATATTAAAAAAAATAATAAAATAAAAAAAAAAAAATCAAAAACTCCCAAACAGTTAAATACCTTTTAAAAAATAGAAAAAGAGGGGAGGGGAATTGGGTTGTCCAGAACTACATTTCCATGACGTCTATTCTGAGTTCACCTCTTGGATTTGTATCTCTGCTACTGGTTATCTCTGAGAAACCTGCATAGGATCACATCATTTTCAATATGTCTTGTGTGGCAGGTTGAGTCAAGAAAACGAATAAGTCTTTAAGCCCCATAACTCTTGGAAAATGTAATTGTTGCCTGGACAGTGTCACCATGACAGAGAGCAGCCACAGCTCCAGACAGACCTTCTGGCATTTGGACTGCTCGTTGTTTGGAGAAGGGAAACAGTCATAAACAGTCTGTGTGGACTTTGGGCTGCTCTGTGACATGTGTTTGTTTTTGAGAGTAGGGAGTCAAGCTTTCATTTCCTGGCAAAGATAAAAATCTAAGCTCTAATGGGACCATTTAGTGACGCTGTCTCTGCATCTGTGATAGATTTGCTTCCTTTATGGTGCAAATCAGCACACAGTTTATTTTGCTGTGGTAACATTCCCTAACCAGGTAAAGAGAGCTTTTCTGCCTCCTGTGAAGAATGTTAATTATTTTCAGTATGTTAAAAATGTGCAGAATCCATGACAAGTCTTGGCATGATGAAGAAGGAAACTAAGTACTTGTAAAAAAATTTACAAAGCAAGTACCAAACTATGAGACTGGGAAAGATTAGTAAATCTATTTTCAATATGAGTTTACTGCAGAGTTAAACTGGGAATTAATGGCGTGAAGATGAGCTGTGAAACAGAACTACTGGGTTCAAAGAGTGTTGGTTTCAGTCAGCATGATGGTGTTATAAATTAGTATTCCAATAAGTACTAGCAGTTCTCAAAAGACACAGGAATGTTCTAGGTGTAAAAACCAGGCCAAATTCTAACAAATCAGTTGCATGGCTCATGCACATAAGAAAAAAACCTGTCTTTATTCATTGTAGGGTCATCTTACTTCAGGAGGAATGTAGTCCTGAAGCAGAAGAGGCAAGAGAAACCATATATGAGGATCAGCTGTCTTACTGCTTTTATATTTGCCAAAGATGCATGGAGACAACTGGAAGAGGAAGGACTCAAATACCCAAGGAGAGAGCTAATTTGAAACAATGAGTTTTGTCACACCTCAATGCTGTCAGTTTTCTCAAAAATGCATTTCTGCCCGTATCTGGTTTCATATGTAAGGATACATTGCACATTAAAATTCAAGGCTGCTGAGAAATTCTGCAGCGTGGATTTTCTTTGAATATGGATTTTCCTGTGCAATGCATGATCCACAAGGTACCACCATCATTGCATACTTTCCTGGTATTACTTTTTCACATAGTCATAGACTAACAGAAGCCTTTGCATGAAAATAAGCTGCTTCAACCAAGAAATAGGAGTCAGCAGCATGTTGATGGCCATTTCTTCATGGTTACTTTATTGACAACTAGTTTCTGGAACAGAACAAATACTATTACAATTTGAGGCAGAAACTTCAATAAATGATGATACCCTATACACACACATTTTTGTTGTGTCTTATATGCATATGCAATGTGAGGTCTTACCCATGGTAGCTCAGAACTACTTTGCAGTTTGTTAGGAAAACATATTCTTTCTGTCAAATGCATTTTAACCAGACTGCAAGATACAGACCAGAAGTGTGATGCGTGAACAAGGTCTTGTAAAAATAACTTGGAAATGCCAATGGAAGTTAGGCTGTGAGATCTCCTGATCTTAGGAGATCGGAAGTTTGGTTTCTGTACACTGAAGTTTAACAATTTAGACAAGTCACGTCTATGACTTCACAAGTCCAAATCATGGAGTTTCACACTACCCCAGTGAAGTTCATGCTGGTTACAGGTTAGCATAGCAACCACTACTTGCCCAGAGTACTAGTACCCTGTCTAGTCAGGGTAAAGGGAGCAAACCAGAAAATAAACCGTTCCCAGCAGATGATAGAAAAGAGACCACTGTTTTGGAGGAGAGACTTTATCTGCATGGTGTGGGTCCTCCAGTAGAAAGGTCCTCCTATGTGGGACCCCAACTGTGGCGGAAAGGGACATCAAAAAGTCTCTGCTACAGCCCTCTGCTCCAAGCAGGGTCAACCACAAGGTCAGGCCAGGCTTCTCAGCCTTTATTCAGTTTAGTCTTGAAAGCCTCCAAGGACCCTCAATGAGCGATCTGTCCTCATAGAAGAAGCAGTTTTCTTTACATCCCACTGAGCAGCAGTCCTGCCCTCAAGCATGTCAGCTGCACCCCCCAGCTTGGTGTCATATGCAAACTTGGTCAGCATGTGCTCTGTTGTCTCCTCAAGGTCATTGATAGATACATTAAGCAGGACAGAGACCCAGGCAGAGTATTACCCTTTAACCACTGCCCTCTGAGCCTGTTAAACCACCATATTTTAACCCATCTAGTTGTCCATCCAGACCATAACATCCTAATTTGGATAACTGTATGTGGAAAGAGCTTACCTTGCTAACTCTAGTGGCAGAATGGTTTTTTAATGAACCCATAATTACAAACTATGCACCAGAAGCTTTTCACAAGCCAGGTGACACGGCTTCCCACCAGTTTTACAGCTCTCCCCTCCCGGGAGAATTTGAGTACATGGGATTTCTACCCTGCTTAGAGGGAAAAACACTTCACCTGCCTTTGAAATGGTGCCTTTTCTGGATGGAACTGCAGGTGAACTGCATAAGGCTTTCTATCCCAAGCATAAAAACGGAGTGTTGTCACTGTTGGAAGTAGAAGGGCAGTATAGGAGTCTGTGTGCAGCTGAGATGAAAACGAAAGTCTTCAGTAACCCCAAACATTTACATTAGGATTTGCCTTACTCTGAATGCCAATTTGCAAAGCAGAGACAAAGCTGTTCCCAGTTGTCAAGACAACATCTGAGGGAAGCAGAACTGTCAACAATAACAAAAGAAGTCAGAGATTTCTGTTCTCTCTCTGAAAATGTCTGCAGTATTAGAGGAGTACGAGAGATAGGAAGAACTGCTTAAAAGTCTGAGTGAGTTGCCCTTAGAGGGAAGAGCCTGGGCAGGTATGTAAATAAACCCCCAGGGAGAGAACATCCGTGGGCAATGTCGGCTAGAAAGGAGGCAGAGAAACGTTCAGAAGAATGTTCAAAGACTTTGTTACAGAGTTCCTGTAATTTAAAGACTTTTAAAAAAAAAATAATAATAAAAACATTTCTTTTTTCTCCTGGCTGCAAGGAGACTGAAGGATGAAAAGCAAGGCAGTACTGTTTTGTTTGGCCAGTAGCCAGCCAGCCAAGTATGACCGACAGGCACATAAACAGTTTGTATGCGTCTCAATGGGAAGCTTACTTCAAAGCTGAGGTCTGGAAAAAGAGATTCAAGTATAGATTTACTTTTTTCTCCTCCTATTTTCTGGGTTGTTTTTCTTTAACTGCAGGCGGGTTATTCTTTGTATCTCTGAGAACAGCTGAATTTAACCTGAATGTAACCCTGGAGCAAAAATTATGAGTTCTCTTAGACAAGATGGACAAGAGCAATATGAGCTTCTTCTACAGTCTGCTCCTGTCTTCGGTTTTAATTTTGAGGAACCACACCTGTGGTGTGTTTTAGAGAAACTAGGAAGTTTGGGATGCATAGCTCTTTTTTCCACAGTCTCTGAGAAGCTGCCAGCACCAGTTGTGGTACTCTGTTAAGATAAGACCACCTTTTTCTTTTGGGTTTATGATCAGTAGCTGATCTCGACTTTGATCTTTAAACAGTGTTGAGAGAGGAAGATAGCTGTATGCACTACTAATATTTTTTCTGAAGTAACTGGTATAAGTTCACTCCTGTAAGTCATTGCAGCACAAATGTGTAGCACAGAGATGCTTCTTCTCCTGTAAATGTGCTGGATTTATAGTGGGAAAATGTCATTCCACTTTGGAGACTTCTGTCATGGTTTCCAGCACAGCTAGGCTGATGCTGATCCCCAGACCTGTTCATCGAGGGCCGGCTACTGTGTTGTGTTGTTCAGTGTAACTGCGCCCTTATTCTCTTCCCTTAGCCCCTGATCCTTAAGAATCCTGTGGCAGACTGGAAAAAACATGCTTAGCTCCCTAAAGCACAGTTAACTCTTTTTCAGAAAAGGTTTCTGACAGTTCAAGCAGCCAGAGACATTCATAGGGGCTGTTGGGGGAAAGAGGCTCACAGGTTTGGTGTCTGCTTGAACTCACCAGCAGGAATATGGGCATCTCCGGCTGTAGCGGCAGCAGTAAAATTGCCATTCACGGTCCAGCACCGATGGAAAATACTGGCTCTGGAAACCAGCCACCAGCCCATTGTTCGAGCAGGTTTGATACCTAATAATGAGGGGAAAGAAGAGAACACACAAGAAAAAAGTGGTATTAGATTACTTGATAGTTTCAAGCATTTCTCAAAACAGCATTGACATTTTTGATATAGAGTGGAAGTTAAGGGTTTGAGTTTGTGCTGAGAAGCACTGTTTGTACTTGTTGTGTATTGAGTAACTGTTTTCTATAAGAAAGCAGCAGTAGTTAACTAATGTCTTAATATTTATGTTGCACTTGAAACTATTTAATCTGGATAAAATATTTAATCATTCTAGTATGCTAACCAGGCAAGAAGATTGTTCTGGTGTTGGTATTCTCAACTGTTTACAAATCATGAGACTGACTTCAAAATAGTCCATTAATACTTTTGTCTATGACTGTTGGTATTTGAGGATTTGGGCTTTATTGAACTAACCTTTTCAAGTGCTTCTCTACCAAAAAAAAAAAAAAAAAAAAAAAAANAAAAAAAAAAAAAAAAAGAATAAGATTTAGAAGCTATTTAATAGAAGAAATTAATTAACTTCTTTAATTGTTTTCTTTCACAATTATGTGTCTCCAGGAGCAGGGAATCTTTATTAAAAATATTTAGGCACGTGATAACACCATGGTTTGATAGCAATCACATAAGGAAAACTGTGATTCAGATGTTACACGGAATTTTAAGACTCACATAAATTTTATGACTGGATTTTCAAAAGAAAAATCTGCTGCTTCATGCTTTCTGTGTACTCGAGAATTCTGTTATACGTGTGAATCAATGCCTTCAGGCAGATTAGACGTGGTCTCAAAGCACGCATGCATGCCTCTCTGTCTGCACACCCTGCAGCACCTAAACACTGGTACCCAAAGTAATTCAAGTGGTAATCAGTTTGAATAGCTTGCTTCTTGGAGACTAAAGACGAGGAGCTCACGAAAACAGACAGGTCATTCATTCGGCTGCTGAGTGTTCATTCTCTCAAGCACCGTCCTGGACTCTTTGTTTCCCTGTTGTGAAAATTACAGGAATGACCTTTCTGCCACTGCTTTTCCTTTCCTTTCTTTTCCTTTCATCAAGGAAAATCTGCAGCAAACTTTCCCTGTGATTTCATAAAATCAATTACAATGATATAACCGAAAGACACTTTCAGAAGTAACTGTATGATTAACAAATACTGAAAATTTCCCTTAGTTTCATTCAAAGACCTCATGATTTATTTTCACGACCTGAAGTTCCCAGAAGGGAAAACACATCATCTAGCAGAGCCTGGTGTTTGGAAACTCATCCATTTGTGTACAGAGGTGTTAGTGCTTGCAAAGACAGCATGAGGCTCAAGGATTTGTATGCAAAAACTGAAAAACTGATCAATTTTGACCAGTGCAGTGGTGAATTTCCCTGCTTAATTTTCAGCCTCCACTTTTGAATGCAAGGGTCTCTTCTCTATGTCCCTTCCCCTGTGTTCTGTTGTTCAGACGAGTATTTACATTTGTTTGCATCCCTGCGTCTCCCACGCTAATGGGGCCACACGTACTTGTTGTGCTTTTCGAGACTTTTTCAAGGACCTTCAGAGCGAAGTCGTGATGGGGACTCTGAGTTGCTATGGTATCACACCAAGTATGGCAGTCTGGCTTTCACTCAGAGGATTTCAGCAGGACTTTGATAGGAAGTTGCTCTGAATTTTGGCACATAGGCCATTGGAACATATGGCTTAGGCTCTGTGTAAACATATTGGATAGCTGCAGATGATTGCTGTTATCCTGATGGAAGAATGGTTGATACACAGCAATATGGGGATTGGTTGTACCTGTTGCAAGATGAGCAGTAAACTGTGTAAAATAGCAACAAACCTGTGCCTCATCTTCTGTCTCTCACCCTTCCCAGTTCCCTGCATTTTCACTGTTCAAGTCCTCCCTGGGAGATTTTCTAGCTCTTTTGCATAGGTGTAATAATGGGAGCATTTTATTTCTCCATTTCCTTTGCATTTCGTCTCAGAAGCTCAACACTGCCCTGCAATTTCCCATCCTCACCGATCAGCGTCTGATATTCCTGCTCATACTTGTCTTTGCAAGGAAGTTCTTCCTTCTTTTCTCTTTCCACCTGCTCAAATTCAGTCTGGGAAGTCCTGTCCTCTTTCCCACTGCCTTTGTCCCACAACAGTTTTTTATTTTCTTGACACATTATTTTGTACAAATACAGTCCAGTTGTGATGGAAAGATTCATTTTGGAAGAGATGTCATTGCTCATGGACACGTCTCTCTATAGTAAATTGAGAAGAAAACCTAACTAGCATAACATTCATATATTTACATGAGCACAGATTTTAGGAAAGTGTGATATTCTTGATTCTAATTCTATCTTCTCATACTAAGTTTGATTAAAAATATATAATTGGAGTTGCCTTAAAAATTGGTTTCTTAGATGGAAAGTATAGCTGGACATAAGCCATGTCGTATAATTAAATTGCCATCTTGTTTTAACATAATTCAAAGTAAAATTTGAAATACACATTAAAGCTCATGTTCATGTCTCTCTCTTTGCTTCTCTCTCACACACAAAGTCTTGTAATCTGTTATTCAAGCTCAGTATTTGGTTTAGCAAAAGAAAGATAATAGTGATGTTGAAGTACTTTTCTTTAGCTTTGAGATAACGTAAGATTTTTTCCTTGATCTTTCTAATTTCCCACTAAAATCCAGATATTCCTTCAAAAATGAAGAGATGCTCTCAGAACTTGGAATGTGTATTTGTGAGCTCATATAAAATATTTCCTTCTCTTTCCTTTTCCCAGCTGGCCACTTTCCTACAAGCAGAAAGTATTTCTTCAAGGGAAACAAACAACCCCTCCCCACACACCTTTTCAGTCAGTTGCTCTATGCACTAATCTGAAAACAACATGTAATGTGTCAGAATCTTTTCCTTCTCTGTTGAATTCATTACTCTTATCACAGCAAATCCTGAAGCAACTAGGGTGAATAAAAACTTGTGATTCAGGAACTTTGATTTATAGCCAAGTCAAAACAATGCCTTTGTCACGAGATTCACTCTTTAACACTTCTGTTATAAAGGGTAGTTTAGTATTCAGAGTTCCCCTCACTCCTGAAATCTCGACTGCTAAAAAAGAGAGGAAAATGCCTCTTACAAGGTGAATGCAGAAGAACGTGAGAAACTGGCTGGGACTGTGTGGGATTAAACTTGGCAGTGGTTAGATTTTCTTTTTCTAGTTGGCTCAAGTTGCTATGTGTGAAGAATTGCCTTTTGGATCTGGTACTGGGAGAAGAGGAGGCGAGCTGGCTTGTAGGGGGGGAGTGAGAAGATTGGTGGTGAAGATCAGGTGGTCTTGAATGGGAAGTTGCCCTTGCCTTGGGTACAGTTGTGGGAAACGACTGCAGTGTTCCATAGAAAGCCTTGTTCTGGGAGGAGTTCTGTGTAGTAACAGGGATATGGTATCTGAGACTTTCCTGGCCTGCTGTGATTCCTGTGAAAAGCCTCTCGTCTGCCAAATCTTCTTCTGAACTGGTTAATGAGTGTGGTACAGCTGAGTTCTGTCATGGCAAGCAACCAAAGCACGCATCCATGTTATAGATTTAGTTCATGTCAGAACTGCTTTTGTTGTTCACTGGTGAGCTTTTATCTGTGAGACCAAACAAGAGCTGGTGTGAAACAAACCCACTCAAAATGAATATGTGAATTTTGTGTCCGTGCATGACCTGTTTCACCCTATAGATCCTCTTAAATTGTGCCTCATTGTTTGTAAACATCGATAACAACAGCAGCAGCCGAGTGTGTACCTCACTGACTCAACAGTTGCCCACCAGACTGAATACCAATATTGCTTACAACAATAGAATTGTTTTGAGCAATGGAACCAGTTTTGGTGACACTTCATACTTATACCTACATCTTAATTTTGCTCTTTGCTAGACAAAGCCCCAAAGTGCTGTGCCCCATCTAATGCTGGTGCTCTGTGGTAAACCTCCCTCTGAGGCTCCGTGTTCCTCAGGTACACCAGCACCACGTTATCCTGAGGATGACAACCCAAAGAGGAAACCTATTCACTACAAATCTGCCCAGGGAAGCCCAAGTCAAGATGCAGGAAGTGGTGCTGTTAGAGCCTGCACTGAATTCCTGCTGCACTGATTGGGGTAGTGCCCCCTGAAGCTCTCTGGAGACATGAAGAGGCTGACACACAGCTCAGCAGGCACTGGGTCGTGCTGCGTTGACCGTGATTTGTTCCTTACAACAGGGGAACCTGAGAGTGTCATTCCATGTCCCTGTGGGGGGGAGGCCCTATACTGCTCTCCTGAGATACCTTTGTGGAGTGTCCTCCCTCTGTGTAATTTGGTTTTGTGTAATTGGGCATGATGAGAGCTAATTCAATGGTCAGTCTGTTACAGGTGAATGGGGAGACGTAGGAAGCTGAGGGCAGGTTCAGGACACTTGCAACTCTGGTGCCCAGACAGAGGAAACAACTTTCATGTGTTTGATTAGGCCGTGTCAGTCTCTAAAAGCCAGTTCTACGAGGAGTCTTCCCTATCTGTTGTGGGGTGCTGAGACACCTTGTCATGACTTCCATATGCCAAAGGCAACATCTGTAACATCTTAAGCAATCTTTTTCTTTCATTTAGGGGGCATTTATGACTTACTTTTTTCTTTCTGACTCGAGGGAAGGCAAGGCCCTTTTTACCCTGATGATTTCTTCTTGACAGTAGCTGATGAGGCCTCCTTTTCTACAGAAACACTCCTCTTCTCCTCAGATGCTCCCACTGGACTCAGTCCATTGCAGCTGTGCTGAACGGACTTGTAGACCTAGTCCTTTAACATAAACTTAGGGCTCTGGAGAAAATTAAGTTGTTTGTGTAGATAGCACAAATGGGAACATTTTAAAAGGGCAGCTGGATTATTTGGTTTGGGTAACACAGCCTCAGATTTGAAATTTGGGATTGGTCAGAGATTGGGAACAAAAGCAGTTCCTACTGATATACTGAGGTGTGCTGCCAGAGCCTGAACAGGAAGGTCCTTTGCTCAGTAGTCTGTCTTTGCACCTAGTTCATGGGCAAAGGAGACAGAGAATGGGAGTGGGGAGGGACAATCTGGATATCTGTTTTCTCCAAGTCCCATCTAAACACTTTCTCAGAAGTCTAAACAAGGAAAAGAGGCAAAAAGCATGGAGTAAATAGCTCTTGGCTGGAAATGCTTCTGCTTTGTGCTTTACAGCTAACTGGGAGTATATTGGGGATATGGCATGGTTTCATCTCTGTTCTATGGTGTAAACAAAACTTATTTTCCTGGAAGGAGGAGTTGCTTGTCTTCACTTGCAAGCTTTTGCTCCTTTGTTTGTGCGATCCCTGACTTTTGGTATGATAGTCTTCAGGCAAGAAAAATAGTTTTTCTTAAATACCTTGTTGATTGTTTTCAGGCAAGAAAAATAGTTTTTCTTAAATACCTTGTTCAGAGACTGGTCTGTAGAGAAAACTCTGTAGTATTCAACAAAGCAGAGAAGAACAGTCTCACCCTCGGTCACTCAGACCTTAGGTGTTGAAATATTTAAACAAGGTCAAAATTTCTCCAGTACAAATGGAGATAAGAACATAACATTTATGCTTCCTGAAAAGACAGGATTCTTTGAGAAGTTGCAGCATACAAATTAGTAGAAGGACTACAGAATCAGGGCATGCTCTGGAGACTTTTCCCTACTCCAGACATGAGTATTTCCAAATTATCCAGGAACTGGTTCTTGCTCCCAGTTGTTCTCTCACTGTTGAATATCATCTTGGTTAGCAGATAGTCACTGAAGGAGTAAGATGTTGAAACAGATTCAACACAACCTTTGTACATGTACTTAACTTTACACATACTCACAGATTAATGAGGCCGAGAAGGCATTCCTGGTCACCCAATCCAATCTATTGCCACAATTCCCCCTTTGTAACAGGTTCACAAGCTTCTCATATCCTTTCAGCAAAACACAAATGCGCATAATCTCTTCAGAAGTGTATGCACATACACAGCTAACCTCAGGGATGCATTTATGCAGTGAAGCACCATAGTTGGATATATTCTGAAACTCCACTAGGCAATTCTAGGTAGAGGTCAGAAGGGATTGGTCTTCATGTGAAAGAGATGGGGTGGCCCAGAGAGCAGTTTTTAGAGTACCTGTTCTCTCTATTGACCCTGGAAGGAGGCAAAGGTCATAAACTAAGCATCACTAGGCATTAGCTGCCTAATGTGGATCTGTGTCATTGTCCTCTTTCTGTGGAATAGTTTTTTTTCATATCTGGAAGATTCTAAGTTTTTTGCTTTAATTCTCTAAGTCTGTGTAATACCTAGTGTTAGTGAAGGAAGCAAACTTACCAGGAAGCTCAGCCAGTGGTTCCCTCTTGCTCCCAACTCTCCTATCCCTATGGTCCCCCCATCCATTTCTGTCATTTTGCCCCAAATACTAAAGGCCAGAGAAAATAAGGAGTTAGAGATTCTTTCTTGTCTCTTTAATATTCACTCTTTTTTTTCTCACTTAAGCTTTTCTTTGTTTACTGTCTTTTCTGAAGAAAATTCATTACGGTTTGTCTCTATTGTGCAGCTGCACAGCAGTCAGGAAAGGTAATTTGAAAATCATCATTTGAAATTTGAAATGCCATAGGCATAATTTGTCAAAGGTTATTTTTTTGGTGTTTCTGCCAAACTAGAGTTTCTGAGTAGGGTTCTGGCTGAGAAACTGGAGGGAATTCAGAGAAGAGCTGTAGGTATGATCAGTGCTTGCTTAGGAGTGTTGGAATATAAAACCTCCAGAGGAGAACTAGAAAAATTGAGATGTGTTCAGCCTGAAAGCAAAAGCATGGGTTAAGGTGTGGGTGAGGAAAACTACCTATTATTAAGCTAAAGAGATTTTACAAAAGGATGCAGAAAGCTCTTCAGTGAAGGTATGGCAAAGAATAAAAAGCCAAAATTGTAGCAGAGTTGCAGTCTTTGACACTGTCTCCCACAGCATCCTCCTGGAAAAGCTGGCAGCTCATGGCTTGGACAGGTGCACTCTTTACTGGGTTGAGAACTGGCTGGATGGCCGGGCCCAGAGGGTGGTGGTGAATGGTGCTGAATCTAGCTGGTGGCCAGTTACTAGTTTTGTCCCCTCCAGGGATCTGTGTTGGGCCCAGTCCTACTTAATACTGCGGGGAGTATTATATATGATTGAATAGTCCAGGGAGGTGGTGGAGTTCCCCATCCCTGGAAGTGTTTAAGGACAGACTGGACATGGCACTCAGTTGATATGGTGGTGTTTGGTCATAGGTTGGACTCAATTATTTCAAATCTCTTCTAACCTAATTGATTCTGCAAAACTTTAGCAAAAACTTGGCAGACTTGTAGTTACTGGTGGTACAAGCAATTGAATATCCCTGGATGTGGTGTGCAAGGTGAGACAAAATACTCTGTGAGACAGAGCTGAAGGGGGAATATTATAGTCCATCCTACAAGGATGGGAAACCAACTAGCAAATCCAGCGGAGTGCTGTGTCAGCTGACATGAGAATGATGTACTGCTCACCAGCAGATTGGTTTGTTGGGACATCAGCAGGGAAGAGAGCTGGCCAAACAGGAGCTAATGGTACAGATGGTGACTCATATTTGTGGTCCCACTTGATTACTGAGTGAATCTTTTTAGAATTGAGGATGCTGCAAATAGCACTTAGGTGGGTGTGGAAGAGAGAGAGAAGAGGGGCACCTTTGAGAAGTAAGAATGCCAATAGAGAAGGCAGGATGCTCAAAGGTCCCCCAGGATATATCCATGCCATCACATAAATTTGAGATTGCACTGGCCTACACTTTCTCTCTAGTCTGGGATGAGACTACTGGGTTCTTGGGCAGCAGTGCTGGCATGGCCAGGGATGTGCTGGCATACAGCAAAGCCTCTCCCCATCAAGCACTGTACATACAACTACCTCAGCCCTGGGGGTGGAAAAGTGAAAACTGCAGAATCCAACCTGGCACAGCTAGCTAGGATTTATGGAAATGGCCCAAGTAACTAGGAGCACAAGTTCACCTCTGCAAAAGGGTATGTGTTCCCGAATCAGTTTGGTGATCTCCCCTCCCCCTAAATAGAAGAAAGAAAGAAAGAAAGAAGTAGTTCTATGCAGAGCAGACAGAGAAATGTAAGGATGTTGGACTGGAAAGCTGAGCTAGTGAAGAAATACTAAAATAATCCCAAAAGCTAGTAAAGGGAGAGAAAACCAGTTAAGCAATTAAAGAGGGGTTGAAAAAGAAATACATTTGGAGAAAATATAGGGTTTGCTATAGGAAAAACGTAGGCAACAAAGAGGACAAAATGAAAAGATTTTTTTAAGACATAAAGGAAACAAGAATCAGATAATAAACTGTGGATGTAGTCATGCTAAGCATACAGAGCATGGTGATGAATGGTTACACATCAGAAGAAAACGTTCTTTATAGATTTATACAGTATTCTGTTGGTGAGAAGTGAACTTGAGCAATTGTTGCCAGGGATTTTAGAAAGAGAATAAGAAGTTTATTTTGAACAAAAGAAATATCTAATTCAAAATTATTATGCAACAATAGAAATTGCATCAATGTATAAAAAATGAAGAAGTCATTCAGGATTATCACAATGTATTGTTTCTGCCTGTTTTGCAGTTCTTCCCCTTTTTTTCAATTCTTATTCCAAAATGAAGTATAGGGTCAATGTTTTTTTCCCTTAGCAATTGCATCAGCCATAGGCATGTATCACGTGGTAAACGAAAGAGTATGAATAACTCAGAACAAAATTTTGAATCATTTAAAAAGCAAAAACATCACATTTCATTGCTAACCTATTCCGCCGTAACAAAATTCAAAAGATCACATTGCAATTTCTGGAATAAAACCATTTCAAGTATTTGAAAATACTCATTCCTGCATGCATTTCATTCTGTCCAAAGAATAATTCAATCCAAAAGTTGTCCAAAACTCTGTTTCCCATTTCATGAAAAAAACCCAGAAGATAATTAAATACTGGGTATTCTGCCCAAATATGAAATACTATACTTCCAGGAATTGTTGTGGCCACATAATGTTGCCTCCAAGGCTGATGAAAAATGTAACATTTAGTTAAGCACACTGACTGTATTAGGAAATTAACATGATCATCTGCTATCATCACGCAGATATATATGCCCCCACCATCACTTGTTAGTGTGGATTTTTGGCTCCTTTAATAACAGCACAACTAGAAAACAGCATTTGTCTATGCCTTAGCCGAAAAAACACAAAGCAAAGAGCCAGTGCAATACGGAGATTATTTTTCTAGTGATAAGAGCATGAGGATGGAGTGAGGAGTGCAATTTGTTCCCCAGTTTAGTCACTGATTCAGTGTGACTTTTCAAGAGGGACTTTATGCTCTCCTCACCAAAGGTTCTTGCCTCATTTTCCTTTATCATTGAAACAACAGCAAGACCGAACCACTTCACAGCTGAGGTTGTGAATGACCAAAGGACAAGGCATCTGTAAAGCACACCGACCCCTTCCAGCAAGAAACTACTACGGAGAAGACAAATGTGGTGCTGATCACCTCTCATGCATCGTGATTAATGAGTCTTAGGGCAGTGAAGCCGCTGGTTATCGTGGCGTTAATATGCATTTGCATTGTTCTGAGCACAGTATTAGGACCCTCATTCCACAGGGGTTATCAGGGCTGTGCCCTCCAGGGATGGTTGGGGTTATCCTACCATTCAGTTCCTGCCCTGTTGATCTCTTCCCACCAGCACTCTGTCGGCTCACCGAGGCTCTGGGATGCTGGCATGCAGGCATAGTTCCACAGTCTGTCAGAGCCTTCCTTCTTGCTGAAAACACTTCTGACGGCCACGATCACCTGCCCATGTGGGCACTGAAAGTTGAAACCTTGCCGGTACACATTGACCCATTCATCATTATCTCCATAATTATAGGGACCATAGTAATAGTCACTGTACTGGCCCCATGCCACAGTCACCAGAGGCAGGAACACACAGAGAAGGAAAAGGTCCATCCTGAAGATGTTCCTGTCTTAGAAGTACCCCTCTGGTTTGCTGGGCTGGCTCTTTTATATTGCCTCTAACATTTGGCTTCCAGATGTTATGTTTTCAGATCCAAGTGCAGTGTGTCATTGCTTAGCAAACCTTCTCTGAGCTGCAGAGACGTCCAATTACTTTTAAGGTGGAATTATGCAAGTGCAGTAAGTCTGCAGTCCCTAAGAGCAGGGTCTTCCCACCACCACAAACCATCTGCAATCCTTTAGTGCAGAGCTACTGTACACAGCAAGCTACATGTCACAGTATAGCTGTCACAGATATCCACCTTCATCCTCAAGACAGTGGTTAAGTTTGAAAACGACTTTATTTGAAATTAAAGCTCTATTTGAAGCTTTCATTTTCCATTATTAGTAACATGCAATAAAATGTGATCCTCTGTTGTGTGTGTCACCATCCTCTTTTTCCTAAATGTGTGTGAAATGATTCTGCCAGTGTTTAGAAATAAGGGAATTGGGCAAGGTGAGGGAATTCACTGCTCTTGTTGAAAAAAACTCCTTTAGAAATTTTGGGTTGGTTTGGTTGGAGGGAAGGTGGAGCCCAAAAGACTGAGACTCTGTCTTAGCATGGAAACAGCCCACCCTGAGAAGTAGGGCATTGGCTTCCTCCAAGCAGAACTGATTTTGCTATGACTGTGTGTGAGCTCTGTGAAACTGTGGGCTCGGCAGATGTTTTAATTTGAGGATAAAGCACATAAGCAAGTTATAATGAGAAAAGCTTCATGTGTGACCAGAGCCTACTGAAATCTTTGAGCAAGGACCTTGAAGCTGCCTTGATTTTGTCATGGGCTAGGAACACAAGGCTGCTGCTGAGGAGCTGCTGTGTGGCAGATTCAAAACCTGACTTGCCACTTGGAGAGTGTTTATATGCAACATCCACAGGCAATTTCTTTATCAGGAACCCATTCTATTCAGGAAAATATGGAATGGTGTGCTTTACTTAACTGTGTACTTGACCCATAGAAAACTCTGGGACTTGAGCATGCTTTAATAAGTAAGACAGTCCAAAGTCAATCTAACATAGTCTACATATACCTGTGTTGCCTCTGCTGTGTTACTAATAAAATGGGTGACCCTTGGAACAGCTCCAGATTCAGATTCTGTCTCTTTTAGTGAAATCCAGAAACTCTTTCTTGCTGCAAGCTTCTTCTCAAATCTTTTTGCCACCACTCTTCGACATTTGGACCATGCACAGAAAAAAGAAAAAAAAAAAGAATAAAAAGTGTATGAGATTTTATTCCATTGCTGGTACTGCCAGAAAGATCTGTGATGGTAACGGTGGATTTATTCTTCTCTAGGGATCTCCAAACCCATCCTGCCAGGTAATTTCTTTGCAGGAGCATAAGCATCCCAGGAGGCAGGTGCACAAACAAACCTCAGATCTCAAAACTGCCTTCAGCCTCATCAGCCAGGTGCTTTTGTGCCTTTAGCTAATAGTTTTCTTGTAGCAGAGCCTTGTTGAACAAAACTGTAGGTGGTGGTTGGCTCTTTTCCAGAACAGTGCAGCAACATCTCAGCTGTCCGTGCTCACAGCCAGTTCAGCTCCACATGCACCTGGCACGGGAGAGTTGCTGATGCAGCTCAGTGCCTCGCCTCCAGCTGTAGCAGCCCCAGATGCCTGGGGAAGGGGACTGCAGAGACAGTAGAGAACAGCCCTTTCCGTGGAGCTGCCCTCCTCTAGATCCTAGGAAGCAGTGGGGGACATGCGTACCCAATGTCTAAGGAGAGTGGAAATTTAAGATTGAACCCCCCCCCAGTTATCTGATGAACACCAGAGTGCATGAGCTGCACCATCTCACATGAGTTTTTCAGCTAACTCAGTAGTGCACGTTCTTTTTCCCCTTACTTCCTTAAACACACGGGCACATCAGGAAGTACTGCACACTGCTGTATATGCCTAAGAGGCATTCTGGAAGAAGTTTTAGCAGGAGGAACCACATTATCATATACATATGATCCTCACCTCACATAACCCTTTATAAGCACCATTCCTTGTAAAAAAGTTCTTACATAACCCCCAAAATTACAGGCAAGAGGGGAGGAGAAGGGGGAAGGAAGGCTCTATGGAGAGTAGGCAGTCTTTTGCCTGTCTTTGACATGTGTGTGAAGCTTTGAGGTGTCTGTTTTCACTTCTTGCATAAAGTCTACCCTGCCTAATGCCAGTCAGTGGATAGAGTGGCACTTCCATGCTGCACTGTGAGCAAGAAGTGGCTTGGCTGCTATGCAGGGAAGATAGTCAACACAGCAGATGTGGAACAACAACTCCCTGTAGCAGTTGTGGCAGTTCAGACATGTCCTGACCAGCCTTATTCTGTTCTGGCCAGTGAATAAAGCACAACTGGTTCAAAAGCCAGTGGCTAGAAGAGCTGCACACTAAGCTGCAGTTCGGTGTCTTTGGTTGTCTTCAGCTACAGTTTGCACTATAAGAAAACACTGATGTTTAAATCTCTGAAATGACCTACCCTTTAATTTGACTTTAAAAACATCAGATGCATGCCATGCATATCCAATCTCTGGAAAAGCAGAAAGTGTCAATGTAGTAAATATGAAGTGCTAGGACGAATCTTTTATTATCAATTCCTTGCTGTGGAATGTATACTGTCTGGTAATTTTATTCCTCATCAGCTCTTACAAATGCTACATTTAACCCACACAAACAATTTAATTTCTGTCCCGCCCAGTGGTGACAGATAAAAGTGATTATTCTTGATACCCTGCCTCCCTGGCCTAACTTTGCAGTTAGCTCAACTTTTAGCACAGTTTGGACTAAAGAGGAATGTTCTTTCCAACTCGAATTATTCTGTATTTCTCTCCTGCTGAAGGTACTAGATGCACCATTTCTTAGTGCTGCAGGTATTGTTAGTGCTTTGAAGCCACTAGGAGAAATGCTGCAGTATTCTCTTGCCATGCCACGATACAGCCATGGAATGCAGACAGATTTCAGTGCTTTGACCTAAAATCACAGATGCAGAAGTATTATTTGAATGAATAACAGTAGCCAGCCTAACAGGTTTTATTTTAGCACCCAAACTCTATACTAAAGTAGGAAAAAGAATGGTAAAGCTTTATTTATTATTTGGCAAACACGGAGATGCTAGAGCTCAGTGAGAAAAGTGAGGGTTCAGACTTGGTCAGTGACAGGTACAACTAGATCTGCATCTACAAAACTGGGCTGCATGAAAGTAATGTTATGTGGTTCTACTGGAGTATCTGTGCTGCTTAAATACCTGTGTCTGCAAAGGTCTGGCTCATGGGCAGCCAGTTTTTACCCGATTTTGAGGGCAGAAGCAGCAAATGAGGGTGTTGCAGCACTTCCCCATTTAGATGCACAGGAGTGATTCCATCTCGTGTTACTCAGGACACAGGAGTGAAGCTTTGCATTTTGGGCTGGTGAGGGAGGCTGAGTGTGCCTATCCTGCGCCCTGGATCCTCTGTATACAAAACAGGTATGGCAGAAGCAGTGCCAGTAGCAGCAGCAGCAGTATATGTCTGCTTCCAAGCTAATGAACCGCATCGTGGCATTTCACTGTGAGAAGAAAGTGTTCTTCATGACAGCTCATAGCATCACTGAGGTCACACACTGTGAACATATTTTCCATATTTTATTGCACACTGTCTCGGTGTGATGCTGGCAGTTCTGATAAAGCAGAGTGGCTTGGATGAGTCAGGGAGGCTGCATGATCTGGGAGCTGTAAATTGAATTCAATTACAGATTACTTTTCCTGTCATTTTTGCAGCATGGCTTGTATATATATATATGTAAGTTTCCTACATTGTCAGTTATCATAAAAGTTTGAGGATTTGGGGTGCCTTTATTATGTTTTTGAAGTGAGATTACAGCAGCCTTGGTATTGTGGAGGACACAGCTGCTGAAAGACTGTGTTTCGGAAGGGATAAAGATATATCCCAGTCAACTTTTTAGCTCAGAGATATTATCTTCTTTCAGGGTAATGTATATGGTGAGGGCTGAAGTTCATTTGTCAAGTTTTCCTGCTATTAATGATATTTTGTGTATCCCCATTCACTTGATGTTCTCACAGTATTTTGATTAAGCCTTTTGAGCCACCCTGTTGAAAAACAGGAAAGGTTAAAACCCTTTGCACAGTAGCTCCAGTGATCTGCCCAGTGTCCACCAGTACCTCAGGGCTAGAAAGAGATTTTAAACTCCAGCATCTAGACTGGAGTTTGAAATCCTACTCCAGTCCTGGGAAAGCACACATTTTTCCAACCTTTTCTTCCTGCTACTCCCCTACAGAGATGCTGGTTCAGCTTCCACTTTGTGTAGCTCTTTCCATGTAAAAGGAAAGCTACTACTTAAAATTCTGTGATACTGGAGGATATTGCAGAGCTGTTTTCTCTTTGGAAGTAGCTGTAGAAAATTCTGATATGATACCACCTGGAATATTACTGTGGAGAAAAGAAAGTGCTAACTGCAGTCCTATTTTTCCAAGTTAGCATAAGCCTTTGAATTACGTTTGTAATAGCTTCCTTCCTGCACGTGTAGTATTAAATTATGGATTAAGTAATAGAAGCAAACAGGAAAAGCAAAACTTAAGTCACAAAGTCTCTGAGGAAAGGGTAAGAAAGCTGCACTGAAACATCAGTAAAGAAACAACTGAAACAAATTTTCCTGGTCTGGGAACCATCTAGATGCCATGATAACTCTTTTCCTTCTATGAGTCTGAGATCTATTATTTTGAAAACTCAATTTCAGATAATCAGCAAACAATTGTTTCATAGATTGATCATCATTGCTAGATCAGATTACCCCCAAAAACTGCTCAAAAGCAAAACCTTTGTGACAAATCTTCCCCTGCTCACATAAAGCTTCGAGTAGGGAAAAGTTGGAGACTGGAAAAGAGCCGAGTTGTGCAAGGGGAGGCATCCATATCAACAGTGGGGTTTGTACAGATATCCTAGAATGGCTACCCAGAATATTCTGGTGTTAAGTAACTCAAGAACTGATTGCCATCATTACAGACTTTCACAGATCTCTCCCCAGAAGTAATTTCAAATAGATTTACTAAGGGATATTTAACCAGTTCTGACACAGCCATTCTTCACATATGGGCATGAGGAACTTGGTAACTTGGCTATTATGCACATATTGTAAGAAGTCATGCACAATTTATGAACAGAAATTGATGCTTTTTTCATTGCTGTTGTTCAGACCCACTAAAATTGAACAACC
The DNA here is from genome assembly GCA_013397175.1 of Platysteira castanea. Taxonomy (NCBI): domain Eukaryota; kingdom Metazoa; phylum Chordata; class Aves; order Passeriformes; genus Platysteira; species Platysteira castanea. The sequence goes on along the minus strand of VYXC01011825.1, from coordinate 449,851 downwards.
TCCTCTATGATTTAATCCTAATCAAATTCAGGCTTTTGTCAGAGCAGAGGTAAAACTGTGCCTCCCCACTTTGCTCTTCATGCTGTAGAAGTTGCCCTGTTGTAGTAACTCTTACCATTTATGTTAATAAATTCTGTCCCTGAGGTCATTGTGGTTACAGTGACTGTTCCAGGATCCTTACAGTATGGAAAACACAAGCTGAGGAGTGTTTGCCATTACAGTTTCACATGTCAGGACAGGGCATGGTACTTTCCAATCACATGTTACTGCTAAAAACGAGGTGTCTTTTCCTAGTGCCTTTTGCCAACAAAGTCTGTTCTTATTGCTGTAGCTACTGTTACCACTCTCTCTTTTAGCATATAAGCTTGAAATCCACACCAAATCTTTAGCACCAGTCCTGTATTAAGCCTAGACAGTCAGGGTACAGTGTCTGAAGGTGAAGCTGCCAAAAGAAATTTTAAAAGCCTCGAGGATACAGGAAATTCAGGTGGCACTGATTCAGGAGAGAGCCAGATGCTTCAGGCTGAGTCAGTGCTGAATCTGTGCTCCTCACAGATTTGCAGGCAGCATTTTGCCAGGACCTTTTTATACGTGAGCTGAGTAACTGAATCCCCTTTTCATCACTCATCCTTTTTGTGTGTACGTGTGTGTGTGTGGGCTTTGATATAATAAATAATAATATAAAAGTTATATCTAGTCTTCAAGCTAAATTCAAACTTGACTCTGTGCTTTTGTTGGTTCCCACCTGATAGAGCTGGAGAGCTTTCTTGGAAGAGCAGTTATCACCAGATCAGCAGAGGCAGATGTTGTAAAACTTTATGACTCCTCCAGAAAGAGACTTTTTCTCCAGTAGTCTCATTGGACATTTGAGTGAAATTGCTACTAAATTCAACACATAAGGAATTTTTTATATGATAAATTACCCTCTCCTTCTTTCAACTTGTTTTAAGTTTGCCCTCAAAATGTGTAGCTTCAGCTGATTCTTGAAGCATTGAGAAAGTCTTTTGTGATGAGTAGGAAAAACATTTAAAAGTAGAAGTTACAAGAAGCAATCAGAGTATTATTGAGGTATGCTTCATAAAGTGAGAAGAGATTCAACAGAGGCACCAGTCCCATTTTTTAATTTTAAAGTCCAACACAAAGCTTGTTTCTGTGTAAGGCTTGGTTACTTCTATTTCAGTTTCATCCATGGGACACCTTTTAGAAATGGCCACAGCAGACAGATGCAGCATTTTAAAAATCCATGGACTACTGATCTGGGGCTTAATATGGGCCCCCCTTTTGAAGGGGTGTCACTGTAGGTGTCCGATTGAACAGTGTTAAGAGATCAGCTGTGATGCTTGTCATGGGAACCATCCATTGTGGATGGGGAGCGGGTTCCTTCTTCAGAGAATTTTGGTATTAGTAGAAAGTTCTCACATGGCTTTCTCCAGCATAGTCTGTGACCAACAGTTCATAACATCACTGTGAAGTGCTGGAGGGGAAAATCTGAACTAATCACTCATAATAACTCTGCACAGACCCACGGGGTAAGTCTGAGGTCAGGGCTGAACTGATCTTGTATGTGAGAATAGCAGTAGCTGTAATTCACTTTCTGGTCATGCGAAAGGGATGAACCAAAGCCAGATTTTTTTCTGAGCTAGGTAAGGGAAAAAAGAACTGAGAATGTGACTTAGAAGTATCTCAGTTTTACATGCAAAGGAGTCTATCTCTGCATGACCTTTCAGGCCCATGCAAAGTGAATGCCGAGTGGGAAGACTCAGAGCTCTTGGTGTTCTATTCCAGCTTTGTGCTTTGTTTGTGTAGGCTTCTTTGTGTCAAAATAAAATCTTAAGAGTTCATAATGATTTTGCTTTAAAAGTCACTAAAGTCAGGTGCTGTCTGGAAGCCTATGTTATGTGGGAAATGAAATGAGATGCTTACTTGGTCCCTTTTGGCCAAGTGGTTTGTGAATTTGGATAGCTGGAGTGACACTGAAACCCAGCTCCCAGCACCCTCCATCCATTTTGCATTCTAGTCGTGAGAATGATTTCTCTTTACTGTTTTGTTTTTGGGATGCTGCAGATGGTGGAGGGAAGAAGTGGGGAGAGATGAAGACAAGATCTGGGGAAAGAGATTTCTGCACCCTGCCACAATAATTCATTGTGACCTGACCTTCAGGATTTTCTCCCCGCTCAGCCATCCATCACTCCCCATGTGACTGTCACCTCATATTATTGTAATTAGCAAGTGCCAGCCCCAGAGATTTGACAGTGGAAGTGAAAAAGTCCCAGAAGCTGTCTGCCAATTTAAAATTAACCCTGTCATGACAGGACAGATTGTCCTGCTTCAGAAACAGTGCCTTGGCATTTGCACAGAGATAATACCATGGTCCTGCGGTGGTGTCCAGCTCCTTGACTCCCCCTGCCTTGTTGTCCTTTTGTCCTCCCAGCTCCCAGGCTGCTTCACCCTCCTTCCTCCCTACATGCCACCCCTTTTTGCTGCCTATGAGAGCTGAAGCTGCTAATAAGAGTGCTCAAGCCGGCAGTCCCTGAGTCTGTGGGTGGATGATAAATTCGGCTCTCTATGGTGCCAACTGAGGGCTGTCTGCTCAGCCTCAGAAAGGACCCTGCTGTTCTGTGCACATCTCCCTTCTTCCCCTCCTTCTGGGACTTATCCCCCTGTGCCAGTACTGCACAGTAGAGAGCCACTGGGGTCCTTGCCTCTTTGTGTGGCCATTGGTTCGTGCTGCTAGGACTCCTTGTATTTTTTTTTCTATGGGTGTCTCAGCCAGGTGTGTGAAAGCTAGGTCAGATCTGCCTTCTCATGCTACAAGTTCCTCACCTTTCCTTATAGACTTTCTCCAAGTGTGACTGGCACCTGTTGTTGCCAAGTCCCTCTTTACATGGCATTTACACATCTTGCTTCATTGTCTTTTAAGCAGGGTGTGGCTGGAGGTCATCCTTGTTGTTACTTTGTTCAGCTAATTAGGTGCAACTCCTGCTCTGCTGCTGTACAGAGGTGACACTGACAGCTCACTGGAAGGTTGCCTTCCCCTGGGAAATATCTGGGGTTGCAGACAAAAAGTTGGAATACGGAGAGTGCGACAATGTCCGACACCCAGTCTCTGTGGTCATTCTATCTGCTCAAACAAATAGAGCACAGTCAGGTAAGGAAGGTCCTGATAGTCCTGCAGTTCAGCTGGGTGATGAACTATTTCAGTGAGCATGACAGGCCGGTTTGACACAGCCCTGGATACCATTCTGATAGAGTTTGCATATATAACGAAAAATGTATTTACTTAACCCATTCTGCACCTTTCTGTCAAGGTACAGCTTTTTTTGCTCTGATGTTCACAAAAACTGGTCCCCCTGGTGCTTTAGGATAAGGTGATGCCCTTTTTCTGCAGTAGTTCTGCACTGCCATAATTAGTTCTGACCCATGGTGTTCTTCTCTCCTGCCCCTTGCTCTTGCAAGCAGTTACCAGGACCAATATTGCTACAAATTGCCGACTTCTTGATTTCGCTTCTCTGTGAGGCTGGGCCAGAAGAGCTCCTGCTCATCGCCACAAGAGGCAAAACTGAGAGCTCCTGAAACACGATTTTGCTCCCTGGTCTTTCTAAGCTTGAGCCACGAAGTTTCTGAGCCTACTCTCAACTTTCAAACATATTTATATTTGCACCACACAGCTTACTGAGCCTTATGCCAACCCACACGGCAGGCCACGTTTGTATGAGCACTCCTGTATTTTGTTGGTGTGCCTGACACTGCACTAGATACCAGCAGTAACTCGCTGCGAAGCAGCAAAGTGCCTACATAGCTATTACTGCGTTAAGCTTTTCTAATCACATCAAATTCTGACAGTTAGCCAACTACGTCCGCAGAATAATGTATCCTTTCCTTTTCTTTGTGCTTCATTCTAGGTTATTTTATTGCATTGAGAGCTCTGACAACTTTATTAGGGCAGCGTGCTCCCTGTGTCTCTTCTCAGCTTTGGTACATTTACAACTACTGCTTCTCATGAGAAAAGATTGCATGTCTGTGGAAGAGTAGTCTTGAGAGTGCATAACCTTGGTGTTATATTGTGGTTTATATGCGTAAATGAAGAGAAGATACTTGCCAGCAAATGGAAGATAGGGAAAGAACAAAAAAGAATCAGCAGAACTCTGAAAAAATCTCTGGAAGCAAAGTTGTGTGTTTGGGTTATTCATAAGGTGAGGCATGACAGGCACTAGGGAATAGTTTGTGTTGTACTTCATGACTGCCTTTAAGGGAATATGACAAGATTAAGAGAAATTTCTGCTCATTACTTAAATGCCTGGCTACATTTTATGTCCACACAGGGCAATGCAAAGTGTCAGCACTCATTGTTTTAGGAGGTCACGATTTAAGCTAACTGGAAATGCCTGCGGATAAGTCTTGCACTATGGGTTTGAGCTGCTTCTGTAGCCATACCCAGCGACTCTTTCTGGTGAAGCATGAAAAATGGAAGAGTTTGTCTTCAGCAGACACCAAATACTTGGCTCTGGAAATAAAGGCCAGAAGTTGCTATTCTACTAAGCATGGGCAGCAACACTACACCATCCTTATGTTGCAATGGGCACAGCATAGTTCAGCTTGGGAGACACCTCTGGAGGTTTCTGGATCAACCTCTTGTTCAAATCAGGGTTGGCTGAAGATCTGACCAGATTGCTCACAGCTTTATCCAGTCTTGAAGACCTCCAAGGATGGAGAATGCACAGGCTGTCATTTCTCCACATGCAAACAGAAAGGACAAGTTACACAACCCTAATGTAATATCTTTGTGACCAGAGGAACTTGGTAACAGAATCAAAGCTGCTGTTACTCTACTACTTGAGCGCTCCTTGCTCTGTAGCTCTCTTTATCACTACACCCTTCAAAGCATGACACTGAAAATGGTATATTTTTCACTTTAGGAGGCATGTCCTGTCTCTGTGGTATTAGAGTGCTTAGCAACATGAATGCAGATGCATGCCACACATTTTCATGCAATGAAAGCCAGGCTGTTTCCTAGCCTATATTAGAGACATTTGCCAGCTCTCACCTCATTATTTTTATGACAAATCCAAAACCCAGCAATTAAAAAGAGTGCACCAGTGTTCTTTTATGTCAGCAGTGGGTTACACCAATTGCCTGTGAAACTATCAGTGTCTCTAGCCCAGTAGTGCTGCAGTTCTCCAGATGGCAACCTTGCACCCAGTAAAAGAACTGTACTAATTGCCTGAAACCCTTTTTATCTCATCCATCCAACAATATGATTGTGTATTTAAACCTAAGCTTCAGAATATCAACAGTTCAGTGGGAGCTGCTGGTTTAGTAAATCCTGGAATCCTGGGCTAATAAATCTTGACACACTGGGTTTAGTCGTAGCTCAAGATAGCTCTGCCACTCTACTGTTCTGAATCCTTAAACTTTGGGACAAAATTACTTTGTCTCTTCATATTCCTGTTTGGCCTTCTGCTCATTTTTAGTATTTCTGGCCTGATGCTATAAACTCAGTTGTTAAGTTACTGTCTCATTATGGATTTGATGATTGATGTCTCACAACCCCAAGAAAATACCCATGTTCTCCAGCTATTAACTATTGTTGCTTGCTTCTTAGTCTCTGTTTTTTCACAGGTGGACTCATGGTCTTGTGCTATTGTGGAAGAAGATGAGGAAAAAAACTACCAATTATTCAGCAGTAAAAAAAATCTTTCTTAGCCAGTGGTTATAATAACTGCTGTGGACCTGTCTCTCTCAATATATGATTTCCTGACATGAAATGAATTTGACATTTACATCTGCTTTTATTTCTTCCAAGAGCCTTGTGTCATTTTTTCCTCATTTAAAGTGCTGTTGTACTCTGAAAATTGTTTTTAATATTGGCGCTATGGGGACTCTCTATTTATTCTGTCAAGTTTACTCAGAGCAAAAATGTGGTTCGACAGCAAGAAACTCCCTGGCTTTTGTGGTCTTTGGATTGTGGTGGAAAAGGCCTTTGCTAACTCATAACACTGCAAACCCAGATGTCAGAATCTTCCTGAACTGTGCAGAAGTGATGGAGAGTGATGAAGGCGAGCGTGACGCACAGAGCTGAGAATAGACAGTGCAGGAAAAGCAGAGGCAGCAGGCTTCTCTCCCTTGTCCCTCTCTTGCTGCTACAGAGGATTTATGACGTTGTAACAGGCTTTGCTGTGAGTTGAATACAAAAAGAATTTCTCCCAGACTGTAGTACAATCAGCATTTCTGCTGCATTGGCTTCATTGCTTCACTTCAATACTCCAGTGAGCTGACTGGCAAAATCCCAAGCTGCATGCTAAGATCCCTGCAGCGCTGCAGGCAAAAGAGTGCCCAAGCTGCAGAAATAATGAAATTATGTACCTTTTAAGTGCCCCTCACTTAGTCAGAAGATTCCCTGAGGAATAGCAAAATCCTGGAGAGGATGTTGCCAAAATTCCTTCTTTGTTTTCATCCACTGCAGAGATAATATTTTGCATATAGTTGCTGCTCAGTGAATTCCCTGATACAGTCTCTGCCCTCCACACCAGAGAACTGCTGGCTGCTTTCATACCCAACAGAGAGATCCAGATTCCTATAAACATGAGGCCTGGATGATGGGATCACTTATCTTTCCACCAAGATGAAACTCAATTAGAAAAGACAATTTCATTGCTGTATATACATCTCTTACCAGCTCACTCTATCCTTTACTGCCTTTTGCTTACAGTCAAAATACAAAGCTCTCGAGTAAGGATTACTAGGTGTTCACAGTGCTGAACACAATGAGATCCTGATCTTCCTTCATCAATCACTATCATAATCACATCAGCATTTATTTGCTTACAGTGTCTGTTCTTTCAGCGGGAAGGTCTGCTGGGACCTCAGTAGTAATAGGAAGAGAGTGCTGCTTTTCTCAGCCATGCCTCTTTTTAAGAATATAAATGGCACAGCTCTTTATGGCATCCAAAATGACATTTTTCCACAGATACCAGTAATTATTTTCTGAGTTGGCTTTTTCGTTTTATGCCTAATTGATACTTTCTTACACTGTATATTTTATAGCTTTGTAGCACTTTCCATTTAAGAATCTTGAGGTACAGAAATGTTGTATCTATTTTACAGACATGGAGAACTGAAGAAAAGTATAATAAGGTTTACCTGTCATCAAGGTCATGCACTGAGTTTATAACAAAACTGGCATTTTAAAACCCCCAACAGTTCACCACCATTTCTTTCACTGTTTTTAGCCATTCCCATTTTTTGTACCTTCTCTCCCTGAAAGTGGGGTTTGTTTTCCATATTTCTGAATCTGGATCTGATATCCAAACACTTCATATGCTATGCAGACTGACACGTTGCCAGTCTTGCTTCTCTTTCACATGCTAACAGCTAGGAAATTCCATAGCAAACTCCAAGCTATTTCAGGGACCTTGGACACTGCCAGTATTTCATGTTTCTCCTGCTTTTTTTTCTGTGGCCCATTAGAGTGCTGGCTTTTAACTTTGTTATGGGCCATTAGTATTTTGCTTTATAAACAGGTCATTCTGAAATGTTGTGGAGGCTGCAGTGTGTGTAGACTTCAGAACAGTTTTCCATGGGACTTTCTGCACTCAGTATCTTTTGTATGACTATGTGCAGTGATGTGTGGGGACACATCCCATCTTTTCTCAGCCTGTATTTCAGAAAGGATTCCTAATACAAATTTTCTTTCAGTATTCTCACTTTGAAAAAATCCCTAGATTCTTCCTGGAGGAAATCTTCAGTGTTCATCCTGCAGTGCATCCCAAAAAAAGGACAATCATCTGTGTACAGAACAACTGGTTAAAGGGAAATGTTTAGGGTTTGAGTGAGGTTTTCTGGTTGGTATTTTTTCCTCTTTACCTTAAAAAAAAAATAGACATAAATTCTGCATGTGGTTATTTTTAAAACTTCTGGGCAATGTACTCTGTGAAGTAAGAATAGCCAATTCAAAATTCTGATTTGTATTGATGTGGGCACCCTGTATTTTAGTCACTGTGTAAATGTCTTTTCTGGATAGATTTGTTACCTTGCTTTTAATACATTGAAACAAGAGGCAGCTGCTAAGGAGGAGGGGAGGCTCTTTGCCAATGTGAGGACACTAGGAGAGCTGTCTGCCAATTTCAATAAGAGAAGAACAATTTTTTTTTGCTTTCCACTCCTCTCCTCTTCCCCAGTGCTCCTACTCCCTCACATTCACTCCTGGATAGAGGTAGGAGTTCAGTCTCCAAACTGAATCAATTCTTGCTCCCTTCACTGAGGCTGTCAGCAGAGCAGGATTTAGTGTCACGACAGTGGTTTTGTGTTGTGAGTAGCTCTTCTCTCTCCACTTGCTTGATATAAGCAGGCTTGTAGCCCCTTTCCTCTTTATCCTACTCAGTGCAACATACACGCTGCAGATCACTAAAGCTGGGAGTACTTGGCCTTTCAAAGCTTCCCTAGAATTGTCTCTCCCTGTCTCTCTCCTAAAAGCACTACAAGATCTCTGAAACCCCGTCTTTCATCTGAGTGTGCTCAGAGGAATAAAAATCTTGATTTTAAAGACCTATTTTTCTTCTTGCCTGTTTTACGTCAGCCACCAGTTATCTGTATGAACAAGGCATGGCAAAACAGCAGTAAGAAAGAGTAACCCCATACTGATAAGATGGCTACTAGTTGATCTGACTTTACAGCATGTTCCAATTAGTTCTACCCAAGAAATCCATCAGTGACTGGAGTAACAACATGTCTGGGATGGTCTCAAGGGATTTAGCCAATTCCAAGTGGATCAGCAGCCTCATATAAGATGGTCTAGTACTGGTGGAAATGATAGTTTTCAGGTGGGACAAGAAAAGAGCTCCCTGCTGGGTTATTTTCCACAAGAGTAGAGACTGTCACAGTGTCTGTGCCACTTCTTGCTAGATGCTAGTAACATTCTGTCTTAGAATTTCCCAAGTACTCTTCACTTGTAGAAGAAATCCTCTCTACTTTTTGCCCTGACTCCTGCTAAGTAAGTAGTAGTTACTCTACTGGGGGCAAATTTACCCCGTGTGTGGAGCAGAGAGTATACTGGAAATAGCAAGTGTCAGCCACGCTGTTTGATGGAATGATGAAACTTGCTCCTATTGCTTAAATGGCGTCAGTCACATGTAAGAAACTATAGCCTAGTGGTGGAGTACTAATCTGACGAGGGGAACTTCTCATCAGCTTGGAAATCCATGTATGGTTGACGAAGCAACATCTAAAGCTGGCCTCTTGTTCCCCCTTAAAGTTCTAAGTGCACTTCAGCTTTTGAAGCTAACCCATTCTGCTGGAGGACTGCCCAGTCTTGCTTTGGCTTGCCTCTTTCTCTGGATTCCTGCCACATAAGAGATGTTAGCTACTTTGGTTGTGTTTTAGAAACATGGAAAATGTGGCTCATGTAAGCTTATCATAACGGATTGCTGGACTTTTCAGGATGATGTTGTGTTTTGTATTCTGCATTTCATGCTCAAGAATTTCCCTTGTGTAAACCTCACCCCTGTTGTTTGTTTGCAAAGAGAAGTCTTTTGGAGAGGGAACAGGATTTGCCAAGAGTAGGAAGGGAAAGGGGTTCGCCATGGAAGATGTGACATACTCTGTACCTCACTGGAGCTTCACAGCAGGATCGTGTTTTGCTGCTCTCTGATATCCTCTTCTGCTGTATTTTTGACTGATGTTTGTTAATGCTTAATCACCAGTCAGCGCTGCTTGAACCATCTGATGGCTTGTTGAGGTTCACTGACCATCACCTTGCAGTCCACAGCAACCTTGGTTTTGTAACATCAGAGAGAGAAGAAAGCTGTCTGACAGAGACACTTCTTACTGGAGCTTCCAAACAGACAGACACCACAAGTCTTATCTCATTGTAGTTAAAGATATGCTCATGAGGTAACTGGTGTGAAAAAAGTTATTTATTTAGTAAAATACTGTATGTATTTATGTATCCCACTCCCTATTTAGATTTATATTTATGTATCCCTTCAAAATTAGAGGCTGTTAGGGATTATTTGCAGTGCAGATATTAAAGAGTGTGATTTTGATGTGAGGCCCTTGGGCATAAGGCAAGTTTGTCTCCATATCTCAAGCATGGGCTCCCCACCTCCCTAAGGCTTACCTGTGTAAGTGTGGTTGTGCTAAGGTAATGTATGGCTTCACAGTTTCACTTTTCCTTTCTTCAGGTGTGACTTCCTGCCAAAGGTATGGCAATATCTTGGCATCAGACGGACTGCAGGGGAAGAGGGTTGTCTTAAGAGCTGCAGAGCTGACTTGTGAGACAGTTCATTTTTTGTTCAGCCTTTGCTTCATTCAAATGCTTCAGCCATTTTTTGTTAGTTGAACAATGTCAAACTTCTCCAGTGGATGTTAAGACACAAACACAGGGAAGAGTGCTGAAGTGCACAGCTCCTATCCCACGCTGGGGCCCTAATTGCTCTAAAGAATTACACACTTTGTCAAGTCCTGTTTGTAAGTCCTCTCTTGACTCAGCCTATTTTCCACCAAAGGGAAGCCAAGGTGAACCGCTTAATTTGCATAGCACTTGGAGGCAAAAATTTTCAGAAAAATTAGGGCCTTGACATGGTGATTTTTATATGCATGTGGATGTCTTGTCAGGCCATGGTCGTTCTACAGAGATAGCATTTCCCTGAATGGCTAGGTTATGCCCATGTGCACAGAGTGTATGAAGTGCTTTTGGTTTCTGATAAGATGAAATGCCCTTAAAATAAACCCTGGCCCCACAAAAATCAAGAGCAAAGTTCCCAGTGACATCTTAGGGGGAAAAGTATTACAAAATCCAACTTTCTAGAAATGACTGAAGTCTGGACAGGCCAGATTTTTCTAAGGTGCTAGTAATCTGCTGTACAAAAGAATCTCATTTCTTAGCCTTGTGTACTGTGAAAACACCTTTTGTTTTAGAGACAGGCTCCCCATGGTGATCAGGTCAAGAATTGAATGTAACATTTTATAAGAGAATCTACAACTCTATGGGATGAGGCCGTAATGCTCTTCTTTGGGTAGTGTAGGGTCTCATGGAAAAATCCTGAAGCATCTGTCTGAAAAGATTAGGGAGAAGCCCAATTCCAGATCTGGGATTCAGCTACTCTGATGTTTTTTCGTGGTTCAAATTCCAAGCCTAAACTGGGATCCAAAGAGAGGCCTATGGTCATTTTGCCCCTACAGAAGATCTGAAACTGCCGGCTGGCATTTCCCTGACCTCTGAGTAGTTCCTACTGCTGTGTTTTGTGACATCAGCCCATCTCACCAGGAGCATTAGGTCAAGGGATACCCAGAGGCCTCCTTGTCATTGACAAAGGAGTTGAACTTTATTCCCGGACATACCATTCCTGCCCACAGCCAAGATCTGAAATCAAGCTGGCCCAGGAGAATTGGTCAGACATGCAGGTCACGGGCAGGCCAGAGTATGTGCTTGGAGTGAGTCAGCCCCAGAACCTCTGTGAGACTGACATTTGAAGATGAAGACAGAGGAAGACAAGCCATGAGTGCATCAGTAACACTTGTGTGTGTGCGCATATAAGCCAGTCTGTGGGTGAAATTCTTGCTGCTGGATAAGAATTTTGCTGCTGTGCTTGGCAGGCAATGGGGGTAGCTGGACTGGCCCTGAGGGTGGGAGGAAAAGGCAAAGGCACCTTCCCACCTGAAAAATGCCATCACAGGGACTGGACTACATTTCATACTCTTCCATTTATTTCTGTGTCAGGCAGCCATGGTGACTGTAGCCGTACTTAACCCAAGGTTTTCTTCTTCCTCCAGGAGAAAAGAGAGGCCAGAAAAGAGCCCCATACACGAGCTAGCTTTGGAGCTGTGCTGTGGCTGATGCTCAGCTGAGGGCCTCTGAACCGAGTTTCTCACTGCAGTGTGACTGGCAGGTTCTTGATACCTGCTGCACAGGGCTGCATGGGATTTGCTTGTGTGAATGAGGGGAAAGGATTCATTGTGCCAGGCAGGGTAGCACCAACAGGAGTTAGAGGAAAACTTGTGCATAAGAAGGAGGCAGAACCAAACAGTTCTCGCCTAAAGCTAAGACAGTGTATTTCTTAGGAAATAGGTTCGTAGCAGTTAACAGGATCAAGATGAGTCATATGGACAAAAGGCAGTAATGGGACTGTTTGTACTACAAATTTCCCTGTAGCTGCCTCACAAATCAAGACACCCTCGGGATTCGTCCCTAGGAAAAATAATGTGGAGTCCTGCTTCTCCTCTTGATTGTAGCTGTGTGAATCAGGAGCAAGTCTTTGGAAGTCAGTACAGTTTTCCTGGTGTAGTAAAACAAAGGATGAAGGCATATAAATCCATGAGCTAGGAAAAGGAAGACTTAAACATAACATGAAATGACTGACACAAGGGGCAGTAAGAGTGCAATTCCTCCCCACAATACTATTCAGCTGACCTTAAACTTGAGGGAGAATTACTTTGTGAGGACTGCTCTGCCCTGTACCCATTTTGGCTCCTGGCTGCTCTGCACCATCAGCCAGCAGGAGGGCTGCTGTGAAGTGCCTGGAATCAGGGTACCCAGCAAGAGACCCTGCTCTTATTCCAGCACATACCAAAGGATACCTATGGCAGTGTGAACAGCTCTGAAGGAGCAGTCAGCAGCATGGACTGGTGAAGCCCTTTCCTTGCTAACCCTGAGGACAGGAAAGGACTTGCAGGGATTTCTACTGTTTAGTCTCAGTTGTTAGTTCCCATTTCTCTCAGTTCTGGATAACTGGCTGCTGAAGCTGAGGTTATTTCTAACCTCTCAGAAAAAAATTTACTTCCACTTTCTGCCTGGTCATATTGGTTATTTCTTTTTCCACTGTTGTGCATGACAAGGCTGGCTGGACAGTGCAGCCCAGAGCAGAGCTACGTGTTCACAGAGTGAGGGAGTCCAGGACAGCAAACCCAGCTGGTTCTGCTTCCATGAGCAACATATGCCTATTGTAAAGAGAGGGTTTGGGATGCTTGTAAGCTCTTTTTGATGCACACAAAAAAGGTGATATCTTCTTTTCTGCCAAATATATGCTGTCCTAGCCTGTAGCTTTGCCTAATTTCCTATCAACAGCTTCAAGGAGACTTGGATTTAAGGTGCCTGCTTTTAATCCTCTGCCTGTAGGAGGAGTTGGTGTTGGGGTTTGGAGGACAGCAAAGATACAAAACTCCTACTTGTTCTCCATTTCCAGTCTCCACTGCCTCCTCTTACCAGATCAGGAGATGTCTATATTTCATCTCCAGTTCTAATGGAGAATGTCTGTCTGCTAGTATTTTCTCATCGACTGCATTCATTTTAGAGAGCAATCTTTTAATTTTGTCACTCACTGTGGCCTTCTGTTCCCTCTAGTGGTAGCTGGGCTCTGTGTAAGCCATAATATATAGGGAGTTTGTTTTAGGTCTGAACCTACAGTCAGGACCTGATTTACCCTCAGTCTGTGCTGTTCATCACAGATATTCACGAAGAGAACTAGGAGATGTTTAATCCAAGCTCTGGGGTTTGGAAGTAGTCCTCGTGCAGGCCTGACCTGCTCAGGACCTTGTGTGCCAAGCACCAGTCCGCCAGCAGGTGTCCCAGAAGCCCATTGGTTTTCACCTCGGTAGGCACAGGATCTCTCGTACTGGTCCGGGATCTTCTGAAGGGCCGTACAGATGCTCTGCCACAAGCAAGATACAGCCAAATGAAAAGCACAATGTACAAACGGAAAGTGTGTGGATTGCAGGGCTGGGTGTGCTGGAGCCAGGATCTTCACCTCACCACGTGGATACGCTCCTTGCAGGGGCTGAGGAGCCTGCGGTTGCCTTGGTGACTGGAGCCGGCTCTATTAGCAGAGCCAGGAGAGCCTAATCCAGTCTAGTCCGGAGGATTAAGAACGAGTTTCTGCAGCACAGCGCGAGAAGGGGTGATTTCAGGGATGACGTCAGGCGAGTATCATATTTTGTGTCATGTTTAGCCAACACAGGAGTACTGGGTTGAGACGGCTGCTTATCATTCCTCTGTGCTGCAAAGACGGCATTATCTTTCTCATATTCCAGAAGCCCTTCATCCTTGACAGGGACAAGAACTCCACTGGGGACTACCAGTTCTCTATTAGCAATACCATCAACAGAGAGTAGTTTCTCCAGCTCTTGCAATGGAAACGAAACCTCTGTCTGAAGGAAAAGCAGTAATAATGTTGTACTAGTTCATGACAAAAGCACAGGAGTATGTGCTAGCACCATCTAGCCAGCATCCCCATCATTGCAGCACCAGCTAGCTCTCACTCCTCTTTATTCTGTCTTTGAGCTCGATGCAAGTAGTTGTCCTCTGTTTTCAACTACAGCTCTTACTTACTGTCTTGTATGCTTTGTCCTCTGGCATTATTGCACATCCTCCCCAACTTCTCATCGTCTTTCAGGGAGAGGCTGAAAACTTGCAGGCAAAGCCATTGATTATGCCCCAGTACGTGGGAGAGAGGATGAGATGCTCTGATGGTATCCCAAACCTGAGAACCTCTGACCAGGGTGAAGCCAGAGTATTCCTGCATTCTGCTTCCAATATGGGCCTGAAATCATGTGAAAATGGCTACAGGGCATGCACTGAAGCAGCCACTGAGGAAGCTCTACCTTGACCCAAGGCACAGCCCTAAAAGCAGGAAGCTGTGAAGTCACCTTTGCTGCCTGCTGTCTCCTCTTGTGGTAGCCCCAGGTATGGGTCAGCTGGACCCAGCTGTCTCATTTCAAGACCATGTGTCCAAAACAGCAGGGGAGGGGCCAGATGAGCAGCAATTAGTTACCTGAGGCAAGTAATCTCCGAGGACTAGGCAGTGCTGTGGGGCCAGATGTCCTTGCACACTGTGTGGAGCAGTACCCTGTTCCGTGCCGTGGAGCCTGTCCCGGCAGCCCACTCTGTCTTGGAGCTCATCTCCTGGTCTGCTTTTCTAGGGTGTGCTCTGGCTGCGTGGTGACGTGGAGGTAATACAGCAGTGTGTGAGCGAGGGCAGGATATCCCTACAAGCCCTCAGTCCTCGTCCCCAGCGTGTGAAGGTCGCTGGCTCCTGGGTAAATTTCCATCGGATGCGGCACTCTCCCGTTGCGACTCAGCATTTCTGACACCCGACTGCAGCTCCTCTTTCTCATCTGATCATTTTCTTGGTAAGGGGAACTAGCAGCCGTTACTAGAGTGATTTGGCCACCGTCCAACAGTGTGTATATTACTCACACATTTCCCTGCTAGCAAAAGGGTTTTTTTTTTCCACTGTCTGGTTGCAGCCTCTTCCTATCTTCATCATTAGATAGCTCAGAAGGTCAGTGCTGAAAGAGAAATCTCGGCGGCTTTTTTTGCAACCCAGAGTAAGGGAGAGCCAGTGCGGGGGGAGAAGGAAGGGGTGAGAAGGAATGGAGGGTATGCCCAACTGAATTAATTCTTCACTAGGATTGTCTCTGGTACAGCTGAAAACACGATCCTGGAAAATGTAATATTTATAGAAACCGTACTGCCCTGGTTGGGTAAATCTCAAGGTCATCTGATGATCACTGCAAAAGGACTGGCCAGATACTGCTGCTGCTGCCCTGGCATCATGAGACCGTAAGACCTTCAATTCAGCACTGAAATCTGCATACAAAATGGGATCCTACTCCCTCTCCCTAACAACCATCTCTCCTGAAACTGCTTTAAGAAGGAGATGCACAGCCCAGCAGCGAGGAGGTTCAAAATGCCTGCATGGATTTTTTTTTTTTTTTTTTTTCCCTTTTCTTTGAGAACATTAAGCTATTAACTCTAATTCCCCCAGAGGCAGAGGTCTGCAATTCATTTCACATGTAGGGCATCTCAGGAGTTTGCCTGAAGGACCCACTGTTGGCTTGAAGCCAGTTCTTTCATTTCTGAGCCCTTTCCATTCCTTGAGGAAATTCTGCATGGACATGCTGGATGCCAAAGTCCCCAGAGAGAAAAGAGGAGCAGAGGATTAGTGTTTTCACTACATCTGCTATATTCCTGCGTAAAGACAAGTCCTGACCTCATCGTCAAGTGGACACAATCCTCCCACTGCCCCCAAAAGTACTAACTGTCAAAGAAATGGGTGGTAATTGGGAAAGGTGAGAGCAAGGTCATGACTGCAGCTATTTCGCTCTGATCCAAACAACTGTCTAGGTCTAAAGAGTGAGGGTCTCCACTGGAGAAAGTGGAGTCAAGGGGGCACTATCCTGAGGCAGGTACCTGCTTCTGAAAGTTTAAAAGATTCTCCCCCTCCAAAACATTAAAAGCAAACTAAATGTGACCTCTATCCAACCTTCCTAAATTGTCTTTCCTGAGCACAGAGCAATGTCTTCCCTAGTATTTTGTTTCTGACATATTTTCTCCAGTGGGGTGCTTGCAAGAGTCTTTAAATTTTGTGTGCAGGATTAATGGAGTAGATTAGGGTAATTATTCATGTCTTCAAGCATTTATTCAGTTAACCAAAATACTTGTATGCAGTAGCAGTATTTTAACCAATGCAGCAATGCAAAGCAGTAATAAAAAAAAGAAAAAAAGCCCAATTGTGCCACAGTGGTCTGCAATAAGTGTAAGAATAATTGTGTTGCAACTGAAACGAGGGCCATGCAAAGCATACAGCAAAGGTGAACTCTCACAAGAGTAAAAGACGTGTGAGGTACATTTTTCCTGTTCATGACCTTGGGCCAGATTCAGCTAGGACACACAAATACATGTGTGCCCAGCTGTACTGGAGCGTGTCCTTCGGTGCACACTCAGGTGAGGCTGGAGGGCTTCTGTGAGCTCCTCCCCAGTCCTCAGCCCTGCAGCACCCCGGGGATCCCTTCTCTTCTGAGTAACTGGAACCCGGTCTGCTTGTCTCCATAGAAATACTGCAAATATTGCCTGTCCATCAGGCTGCACCACTGTGGATTTAAGCCTGGTGTGTACTGTCTTGATGAGGGGTCGTTTCTGATGTAGAATTCATGAGTAGGTAGCTGGCCAAGAATATGCAGCCCAAGGGAAGTTATGGGAAAGCACTGGGAGACTAACAGTTCTGAGCACAGTGGCTAACAACCTGAACCTAAGCCAAGTTCAATGGCTCATTAAACTCAGGTGGCAGGATTTTGTGGGTCAAGGAGAAATGGGTGAGGAAAAATGCTGTGGAAAAGCTTAACTTAATGATGCAGGTGAAGGTGAAGACTGTATGTGAACAAGCAGTGTTGTACATAAACCTGTTCAAATATGAAAGGGACATATAGGGCAAGACAGTTTAAAGCATTTGACCTCCAAATTCCCAGGCGGAACCTCCCTGCTCTAGGAAGGAAAAGTTTTATATATAGGTTTAAAGGTGGATGCTATGGGGAAAGGAGTGGTTGCTTGTCTCTCTGAAGATTAAAGGCTGTGAAGGGTATGAATTCCTAGCCTAGGATGGTCTGTCTTGCTAGGACTTGTGTGAAATTGAATCCACTCTGGAGAATTCATACCAGAAAGGCTGCTGCTAATACACATGACATTCTCAAGGATTAGAAAGAAGATTTTTCCTGGGCCAGATTGCTTTAGAGACACTGGTACTGTCATATCAAGGTGAATCCTATTATCCATCTGGGGTATGTAGGACAATATGAAAGCACCATTGGGGTATGGAATGTAGAGGCAGCTTACTTTCATGGAAAGAGATGGCTGAATGCAGCAGTGGGAGAGAGGCCTGTATGTACACTGTCTTGATAAACCTTAAAATTTAGGGCAGAGGAGACAGACTGAGCACAGTCTCCTCCTTGTGTTCAGTGCTGTCTTATCCATATTTTGGAGAATGTAAGATTGGCTTTTAATTAGTGAGGCCCAGCTCAAAGAGGCAAAGTATTCACAATGCATCTGAAATAAGCCTGCATTAAGAACTCTACACTGTTTCTCAACAGATGTTTTAACTTTCCTTTGAATGCTTTCAAAAAGAAAATACATTGCCCTGATCTGCCAGCTACCTTGATGATTAATGCAATGCTGAGGCATCAGGTGTCTTCAGATGGCCTCACAGAGGGGTCTGGTAAACAAGGAAGACAAAGCTGTAGCTCAAACATTGTGGAAGCCTTTGTCTGCTTTTTTTTCCTCTGATTTTTTAACACTTCTTGTTGAAGAACAACTGCAGTGTAATCATGATTATGCTTATGCCTCAACACGTGTAATGGAGGCGTGAGCGAAATTCTCTTCTTAGGTCTTGTCCTTTGGCTGTAGCACCAACTCCACAGTCATTTTCTCCTGCTGGATGTAGGAGCAATGATAAGTATATACATTTTTAACACTGGGACAACCATGCCCAACAGCGCCAAAGAGGCCCTACACAGAGTACACAGGTCAGGGGCGTGTCAGGCAAGAGGAGCAGTCTATTCATTCACTCCCTCTAACACTGTTTTGTGCCTTTTAAATTATGAAAAAGTCACAAGAGTCTCCACCTCCTTGCATATTTTTGAAAGAACTCCAAGCAGAATGACCTCCTTCTCTGTTCCCTTGGTGAGAGGACACCCTTCTGCCTACAGTGAAAGGAAGAAAATACTAGCATCTGCTAGCCCAGGGGACATATTTCAGCAGTGGAAGCTTACAGGTTTTGCCTGGTATTTTCCCTCTTCCTAAAGCACATGTTTATGATTTTGACCTTTCTAGTAATCTGATTCCAAAAACAGTGTTGCAGCAGCTGAGCCCTAAGATGCCATTTGGAGAATTATTATCACTTGGAAATCAAAGCAAACAGCTGCTTGTTCAAGCCTGTATGGAGATCCCCTCACTCATGGAGATCCTCCTCTCCCATCTCTGTGTCCCCGGCCCTGGGCCTGCTGTCAAGAAGTTCCAGTCTGGTTGGCCAGTGTAAGGATAAATATGCTGCCAATTCTTTGCATTTGTGTAGTATAAAAAAGCTCTAGGAGAGCCGGGCTGTTTGAATATGGGGTGATACCAACGGCATCCTTGTACACAGATACCTAAGACAGAGGGGGCAGGGTGTGTAAAAACATTTGTTCATGGTGTGCAATTAGTTGAAAGGGCATTTAGGCTATTTGCAGATAGATCAGAAAGTGCTCTCTGCTTGCCTTAAGCAGAAGCTGGCTCATGCAAAAGTTCTCCTTCCAGATCTGTGTTTCCTTAGCTCCTCCCACAGTGTGAATAATCCCTAACATTTCCGTGACTCAGTGGATTTGCTATGGAAATCATGGCAATATTTTCAGAGTCATAGTCTAATACCTGAGCCCCGACAGGATCCGTGCCCCCACATCTCTGGCATTTTGCATAGTTATGTAACGCCTCTTACTCACGGCACTGAAATCCAGAGTATGTCCGAGTAGTAAGGAACTAGTGAAATCTGGAGTAAAATCCAAAGCTCCCTTTTGCTCACTTTTGAAAACCTTATCATTCATGTTTGAGTGTGCAACCCTCTGTAAAATGGGTTGTGTTCTGTCGAGTGAGAACAGAGTCACAGCTTTTTTTAAAATTTCTTCTTTTTGCATGGCAAAATTCAAGTTACTGTGTAGAAAGAAAATCTGATCAGCTACTTCATAAGACTAGCATGAGCATCTGCCTTCAGCTTTGCTGTTTCATCCCCTCTTCTCCTGCTCCTCTTCCTCCTGTTTCCTAAATGCTTAATAAGAACAGTATTTGGGAGAGCAGGTATGTAAAAAAAGAGAAAGACCTAATCTCATCCCTACAACCCCCTAAGCCCACAGCCATGTTTCTTGTATCAACTGAATATAAAGATGCTGTGCTCAGAAAACTGATAATAATTTGGGAGGCTCACTGCTCTGTGGAGAACAGTATCTGTCCTCAATGCAGTTTCGGTTGCTCCTTTATGCAAGTCTCCTTTCTGCTATGTGTGACAGAGGTGGTTCTCCCAGGTTAGCTGGAGCATTCACAGTGTGTGCAGAGGCCACAGAGCCTCATCAGGGAGTGGCTACACTGGGGAATGGTCACAAAGGAACTATTCAGATATTTTTATGTGATTTTATGTGATATTTTTATGTTCAGAGAGAGTATTTTACCTGGCTAACTGGAAGGCAGGAATATATCACCTTGCAGTGAGTTCACATTTATGAATACAAATAGGATTTGAAAGTGGTAGGCATGCATGTCTTCCAGGTCTGCACCAGCTGCCCTCTCTGGGCCATAATCACATTTTCAGAGAAGCTGTATCATCCACTACTGCTGTCTGTAATAATAACAGTAGCACTGACTGCTCTGCTCATATATTCGTACAGCAAAAGCTCCCTCCCTTAAGGCTACAGAAAGCAGACCCACCTGCAGACTGCAGTGCTGGCAGCTGTAGAGCAGGTGGAGAAGCCAGGGCCAGAAAAGCAGTCACGCATTGCAAAGCCACGATCAGGTTCTGTTTCACAGGTGAAGAAACTGAGACAGATGGAGGGCAAGTGATTTTCTCAAAGTGATATGAGTAATATTGCTGGCAGTGCGGGGTCTCGAAGCTAATCCTGGCTTGGGCCGGGTTCAGTGAAACGTACAATAAACTGCAGCAACATCCCTGGGCTTCTGCTCCTGCCCCGGAGAGGCTCAGTGCAGATGTCTGGCACATCTGGCCCTGTGGGTGCACCGCTGTGTTGGCTCTGATCCAACAGTACTGCTGGGGGACCTTCTCCTTCCTTTCTCCTGAGGGTGTCTGTGGTGAGCAAGTAGTTGATTATTTACGTAGTAGGTGCTCTTTCTTAAATTAAAATAATCCCTTCTGGGTTTTGGTCCTGTTCAGCTTAGTCTTCCCTTTTTGGGCACATGATGTATTTGGGTGACAGAATTATTTATAGGTAACACCTGGCAGGGGCAAAGACACTGATATTTAACATATGAGTAGAGATGAAACAAAGGATTTGTTGTTTATTGATGCTCCGAGAATAAGCTGCACTGAGAGCAAGCACACCTTGTATTTCCCCTCTGCTTCTTGTCCCTTTGGTACCCTTTCCCAGTGCACTCCCATCTCTAATTTGCACTGCTTTTTCCCCCTCCTTCACTCCCTAAAACTGTCTGCCCTGGGAGAACGTTAAGCTCAGGTGCTCCATACCCTGGTTGCACCAAAGTTTCAGTAGATCATGGACAAAATTTGAAACTATCACCTTTTTCTGCAGTCAGATGTATTGCAGTGTGAAGGATCATGATTCTCACCAACCTCTCTCACTTTGAGCCTGGGGTGCACCAATCTGCCCCTTTCCTGGACCTCTGAATAACTCTTTTCTGGCATTCTGCCAAATGATCCATCTTTTTATTTGCCATGTTCTAAGCATCTGCTAGACCCTTGTCTCTAACTCAAGAGCTTGCTCATCCGTGAGCCCTGTTTTGGAGTTTGACCTTCCTCCTGGTCCTCCAGCTTGGCCAGGCCCTGGGCTTGAGGAGATAGTCAGGTAGGCAGTCCAGTCTGCAGGGAGAGCAAGGGCTGTAAAGGAGAGACACAACGGAAACCTTCCCAAACAATGCTTTTGGCACGAGTTTAATTGCCTGTGATGTGATGTGTATCCATCCTGGGCCACATCTAATCTTGTCTTCTTGTCTTTCTTGTCTTGTTATTCTTGTCTTTCAGGAAAAATGATGGGGTTGGACAACCGCCAAACAGACCAGCTTGTCGTGGGGCTAGGTGTTCTATGACTCGTATGGCTCTTTTATGGCTCCCGTGGATTCCACGCTAACCCAGGATTCATGGCCTTTTCTAGTTGTTCAGACTTTCCCCAGCTGTCCGTCATCCTAGGAACCAGCTGGTTTCCTGAAAACTAAACACTGCCATTTCGACCCAGTATCTTTGGCAATCCTAGGACACGTCTCTTACTGTTTGGTATGCTTGCATCTGGCCTAGATAAACCAGACAACTTTCCCATTGTTCTTTGAACAGCATAACCCTCTTTGTGAACTGATTAGCTGTTAGGCCAAAGTATTTGAATGCTCTAGGCAATGTGCTTCACTTTTAAAAAGAGAAAGAGAATAGTACAAATACACACACAGAAACTACCAAAATACGAAAAACAAGTGCTTTCTAAAGTTCTCTTTTCGGATGGATGACTTGCAATCCAGTGTTAATTGTCTATTGGTCCTGTCTCCTGAAGAGATTTTCAGAAGGGAGAAGGAGTAGCACATTTCCAGAGCTAGATATTGGAAAGGATCAGTAGCTGCATCTCGTAGTAACACTCGTCAGTCAGGCGTGTGCTGTGTGTCACTCAGTGGAGGAGTGCCTGCTCCACTGTGCAGCGTCTCTGCTGTCACTGACAGCTTCAGTCCTGTATTCCTCACTTAGCTTCCCACTGGGACTCTCCTCTGCGCCTCCCATCCTTTAGCATCAGGCTGCTCCCTGCTTCTGGATCATGCCCTTTCTTGCCTGTGCCATGGGGTTTGTACCTCTATGCCTTTTGCAGTCGCACATGCTGACCACTTTCCACACTTTTAATCTATTTTATTTCTTCTCTTCCCCCTTCCCCTCCTGGTGTTTCCAGCGTTATAATAGTATTTGGCATGTCTTTGAAAAATGTTTTTAAGCCAGAATTGTATTTTCTTTAGGTTTTTATAGTTTTAGACATCTCACAACACCAGAGGGGAAAGTGAAACTAAGCACACTTAGTAATCATCCTAGAAAATATTCATGTCAGAATCAGACTTCAAGGTATCTCAGTCTCAGTGCATGGTTCTGGCTCTCTTGCAGGGCATGAGCACTGCACTTAGCTCGACACCACTTACAACGTGGGAGTTCCTGCCATCACAGATCAGCCAGTGGGATGGGCTGTGCCAGCCCCTTCAGAATCTTCTCTGGTACAAAGTCAGCCAAAAAGCCAGGCTGGTGTGCTTTGCACAGGTAGGTGGGAGTCGCTTGCAGGATCCCATCATCAGTCCCATTTTGGGCGTATCAGCAAGCAGCTGGAATATTTTAGTGTAGGAATATTCTAAATCTTTTCTAGATGCTTGACATATATCTGAAAGTCATGGATTCAGCAAGAGGGAAGGATGTGATAAAGGGGATAGATCTTTTCTTCATCCCTTCTGACCTGTAGGATACTATCATTATCTGATGCTATGCTTTCAGAGCAGGAGCAGGCCCTGTGTCAGACTCAGCACGGGGCTGAGTGTGACTCCTTTACCTGGAAACATGTACAGGCTTTAATTTATTGTGGGGAGTGTAACAGAAGGAAGTAAACGAAAACATTTCCCCGTTTATGAGGGTCATCTGTGTGTCTGCTGTGTATTGCTCCTCCTTGGACAGAGCTGTTGGATGGCTGTCAGCACACTGAAGGTTTTTACATATAAGAGAAGGCCAACCTAAACTTCCCTCATCTGGTCTGGATAATCTGACTGATCTCACCATTTCTGCCGAACAATGGAAAATTGCCTGAATATTTAAACATGTATTGTTCTTAGGGAAACAAAATGTTCAGCTAGTTTGGTTGCCTTAGCAACATCCACTTCTAAAAATACAAAAGAGACAATCTACAAAATAAGTGAACATGTAGAACAGGCAAGGAGAGAAAAATGCTTCTTTCTTCCTGACCCAGAGCAACTGGGTCGTGGGCAGAAATGATTTCATTTAAATTTCAGTGAAGGATTTAGGGCGTACCTTCACACACCTGTTGAACACATTTAATTCTTAATAGTTTAGAACATGGCTGATGTTAATCCCAGACAAGTCCCTGTGACATCTCTTTTGTATTGGCTCCAAACTGATTCTATCAGCAGTCCTTTAGAGTGATGCAGCTCAGAAAGCACAGGTTGCACCAGAAGTAAGCAGCAGGTCACTGCAAAGGTTGTTGTGTGCTGAGGGGAAAGAGGGTTAAAACAGTAAAAGTTAATTAAGAATGATTAAAGGCCAACCTGAGATGCACCTTGCAAAGGCAAGTAAAAGAAAAAACAAATGATTCCTTTGTGACATGATGTGGAAAGGACCTGTGCATGCTTGGGGAAAGTAATGAGGGGGTCGTAGGTGTGACCCAAGGACAATCCGAATTAAATGAGTAACACTCTAATTTTCAGTAATTCTGACAAATGAGAATATGGGGCAAACACTGTGTGTACAGAAAAGGAAATGACTGCATTTGAGATGAAACAGGAACATAAGCATCTTGATCAGCTCCAGTCACAGGGACCAGAATATCTCAGAATATTGAGATAGCTGGCATATGAAATGGCAAATCTTACAGGGCGGATTTTTAATTAATCTGTCAAGTTAGTGGTGGCACTGTCTGACTACAGAATAACAGATGCAGTGCTTCTGTTATCTCTAAGAAAAGGAAGAGAGTGTAATCTAGGGAAATGCAGACCCATTCTTCTGACCGCCACAGTGCCTACAGCTTTAGAGCCAATCTGTAGGAGGGAATAATTTAAAAAAACACAGAGGCAAATGAACAGTGAGAAACAATGCAATATTAGTTTGTCAAAGGCAGAGCATGCCCGAATAACTCGGTATTTCTCTTTGATAAAACAACTATTTTGGTTTGGGGAAATGATAGAGATCTTATCTGTCCAGACTACAATAAAGTACTTGACATAGTGCCACAAGTGAAACTAATAGCTAAAATAGAAGTTATGAAAAGGTTAGAAGGTAGATAAAGAGCTGGCTGATGGGGAGACAAAGGCAGGTTGTACAGAAAGGGTAGGTGTCTGTTTGGAAGAGTGGAATTCAGTAGCTGGCTTTCCTAGTGCCTTAACTTTAATATGCAGAAATGTATCAGCTTCTGTAACAGCAACACTGCTGTGGCTCAACAGCTGGAAATGCCAGAGAATGACAAAAACTTGCCCTTAATAGTATACTACACTCTCATTGCACAGTGACTGTGAGCCCCAAAATGTTGCAATTGTGTAAAGACAAATAATACCCTACACTGTATCCAGAAAGAGAAGTAAAAGTGGTAAGTGGTATGCAGGACTCAGGAGAGATCTCATCTGAAAAACGGAGTACAATTCTTGTTGCTCACTTCCTAGAAATATGAGTTCCAATGGGAACAGGTGAAGAGAAGAGTGAGCACATGATACCACGGCCAGGGAGACTCCTAGCTTATGTAGGCAGACTAAGTGAGACTGGTTTTTACAGCCAGGAAAGCAAAGGATAAGAGTGGCTAGATTTCCTCTCTATAAACCTATTGAAGTGTAAAAACCAGAAGATTATTGCAGCCGAAGGGCATCCCAAGAACAACTGGATCTAAACTGACCATAAAGGAATTTACCCAAGAAATTAAAAGAAAGCTTCTAACCATCAGAG
The DNA here is from genome assembly GCA_013397175.1 of Platysteira castanea. Classification (NCBI taxonomy): domain Eukaryota; kingdom Metazoa; phylum Chordata; class Aves; order Passeriformes; genus Platysteira; species Platysteira castanea. The sequence continues at coordinate 424,703 of VYXC01011825.1, read as the reverse complement.
CAATCAGATTTAGAAACAGTCTCTAATGGGAGAGGCAAGGAAAGAGGCCAGATTCTTTAAAAATACTTCACTCAAGTGAAAGACATTTTGTTCTGTGACTTCCTGTGATAGCACTTAGTGACTGAGAGGCTTCCAGGGCTATATTTGCCTAATTACGAATCATTTTGGCAGCATCCATATCCAAGAGGTCTTCTCCACTTTACCTGAATTAAAGTCTATGCTTTTGGCACACCAGTAGAACTCAGGGTGCAAAACAATGATTCACAGAAAACACCTGGTGGGAGGAGAATGACAGCCGGGAAAGGAAAACACTATTTCAGCAGAAAGCCTGTGTCCTTCCCTGATGCTGAGGGACATGAGATAACACTACAATTGCCAGTTGGGGATAAGCCCTGCAATGCTGATGCCAACAATGGAGTTGAGAGAACTTCCTAAAAGTATAGTAACTGCATGTATTGTGTATAGATCCATCATGGAGACAAGCAGACATGGATTTAACTCCCTCACAGTCTGTTTCTGTTTGCTTTCCTCCATGAACTGTGACTTTTTGAGACTGTTCAGATAAAAGCTTTTATTTTTTTCTGGTTGTTGTTCAGCCTGTTTTTTATCACTTAGAAGGTGGTTGCCATTTAGTTTTATACTCCCCATGGCCCATGACATTTTGTGACAGTTCCACTCTCAGGAACTTCTTACAAAAGAGAAACTGTTGTTCAGACCTGTGGGATTACTTGGCTAGAGTTGTCTGGGAAGTCTGTAGTAATACAAATTGTCTACCAAATCCCTACTCCCTGCCTAACCGTAAAGCCAGTGTCTCTGTGACCTTTCTTCTGTGTTTCATTTTCCCCTTCCTTTTTCAGTCTGCTTCAGTCAAGCTCATTCATGTGCTTTTCGCTCCCTTCCTCTCCTTTTCAGCTCAAGCACATGTCTTACGTGCCCTGCTCCTATCCTCTGCCCTCTGATTTCCCATGGTTTTCCATGTGCTCCATCCATCACTCTCACGGCTGTCACCATTGTAGATCACCACAGCAACAGCGCAGTGGTGTTAGGATGAGACAGAAGAAATGAGTTATCATGACTCCAGCTGAGGCAATATACATGTGCCAATGGGAAGTGGGCTTTGGGAGACCTCTGGACAGATTTTTTGGTTTATACAGTGGATAGAAGCTGATATGGTAGACTTGCAAGATCTTGCTTGTCATGGGCAAAACTCATGCAATTAATTCCTACCTCGTGGTCCCTTCAGCTTTTGGCAGCCCAGGCAGCTTTCGCTCTGTGTTTCTTCTGCAGCACTGCATTTGCTGTCTCCCCTTAGCCACCCCTCCCATGCCAGGCACAGCTGGTGAGTGTAATCTGTGATCCACTGAAGATCATCTGGGAGACAGCGGTGCCACAGATCAAGACAAACCTCTGATGCTGTCACATGGGCCAGTGAGCCACATGCAACTCCCATCAGTAAAATGCATCAAAGAGAAAAAACTGTTGCAAGAGAAGAAAGCAGTCTTCAGAGTCAAAATTTATGAGCAGTGTGGAAAGGGACCTGCAGCCCTTTGGGTGAGCAGGCTTGTGGAAGCCTGGTGTTTTTTCTCTGAAGTATCAGAACTTCTGTGTGTTTCAGTTGTGATGAGAATGGAGACCTTTCTCATAACACGTGTCTTTCCAAGTAGGGAGTCTCAAAACAAACCGTGATATGGTGAAAATGGTATCTGACTGTACAGCCAGTTACAGATTCTTGCCTTCCACAGTCTTTGTGTTCCTGTCCCATTTATATGGATGTAACTTCGGTGCAGTTGCGGCAATTGCATGTAAGGAAAATGACTTAGTTACATATAAATGTGGTCAGTGCTGTTATGTATTTTGATAAATTATTAATCTTAATGAACCAGATCTTCAGATGAATCAAGTACATATTTGTCTCAGAAAACTCTGAGGGCAAGGTGACACGAGCTAACATTTTATCCAGCTAACTCTCGACCTGCAAAAAGATTAAAATGGATCCAAGGATAATGTTATTAAAAGGAATTTAGGTTTTGTGCTACCTGTGCCACAGATATATGTCCCTTGGACACTGCTATAGTGACCAGAGATTTAGATGTGCTCTCCCCTACCTGCTTCTAAATAGCAAGAGAAGCAAGAGCCATAAAGCTGGGTGTTTCATGTCAGTGGTTATGAACTTGCTGTCAAAGATGACAGGTGCTTGGTATGACATTAAAGGTTTTCTACAAAATACTGTGAAAATACACACCAAAAGAAAACACACCTACATTCCTGCTTGTAAGCAACAAGAAAAAGGGGAGGGAGAAAGAAAATGCTATTTAATTTATATAAACAGGAAGAAAAAAATAAAGGCACATACAAATTTTGAGTCTATTTTTTACTGGTTATAAAGGAAAAGCAGTGATCTGTGTCTGGTTCAGTTTTTCGTTAAATAAAGACTGAATTTCTAAGAAACACTGCTACCCTGCCTCAGTGCAATTCTTTTGGTCAGCTTTCTGCCTGCTTTGCACCATAGGCTCTGTGACAAAGCTGGGACCAAAGATCTGTCCCACTCTCTCCCTTTTCTCTCCATCCTCTCTGCCAGCTAAGAAGCTCACATGCTACAGTGAACTTGAGAGCTCATATCTCACTGTCTCCACTACCACACTTCAGTCTTACCCTCTGGAGAGTTATCGCTTTCATTGTTGGCAAGATAATTAAAGGGAAGCCCAGCTCATATATCAGCTGCTTCTTTGCAAAGTTTTTGCTTTGTTCAGGGAGATTCTTCTTCCCTAGTAGCTCAATTAATGATGTGGGCTCATCCCCTCTTCTCTGAGGCATCGCATCATGGTAACAGCAAGAGATTCTAACTCTGTGGTCCCATGGTTAAAAGCAGTGTTCTTGTCATGCAATCCTCTCTTCCCTGCATGTGTATCCTGCTTGGCCTCTTTCATTAGGCTGCCTAATTGTCACATCCCCTTCTCCATCAATCATTTCCGGTTGCTGGTTTCCTGCTACCCTTTCTTTGGCCTGTGATTAAAGTATCTGTGGGAATTCACTGGCTGTGCGACTATCATCACAGGCCTTAGTAAGTGTGTGGTGATGTGGCCATGCATCACCTTGCAGTATGGGGATACATCATAAGAAAAAGGAGGGGAAAATGGTGAACTGAACCCCAGAAAAGGTTGTGTCAGCTCAAGACAGTCACAACATATGTACACATTTGTAGTCATGCTTGGCTCCTCTGTCATGCTCTCCTGCACTGCTCTCCACCAGGTGGGAGAACCTGCAAGGGTGAAAGAAAATCTGAGTGAGGAGACCCCACAGAGATTTTGCTATGTCGATTACAAAACCTACCCAGCTGTCACCAGCTTTTTGCTTGTAGCTTTGATTGCAATTACTGATTTGTTCCTAAAACTGGGGGCAGACGTGAGTAAGACAGTAATAATATCTTTACTCCTCTTCCTTCTGTAAGAAGGAAAAATGGTCACGAACTTGGAGCTCCAACTTGACAAGGCCAGGAGCTGTGTGGGGCTCCTTGTTGAAGAAAGACTGTCTTGCTCTGTGGCTGCTTCTGCTCTCCCACTGTCAGAAAATGTTCTGATCCCAAGAACATCTCTGCAGATGGACAGTTAGAATCATAGAATTGTTTAAGCTGGAAAACACTTTCGGAATCATCAAGATCAACCATTAACCTCACACTGCCAAGTACAATACTACACCATGTCCCTAAGCACCACATCTACATATATTTTAAATACCCTCAGGAATGGTGACTCAAACACTTCCCTGGCAAGCCTGTTCAAATACTTGACAGCCCTTTCAGTGAAGAGATTTTTCCCAATATCCGATCTAAAACTCCCCTGGTGCACCTTGGGGCCGTTTCCTCTTGTCTTGTTGCTAGTTACTTGGGAGAAGAGTTTGATCTCACCTGGCTACAACCTCCCTTCACATAGTTGTGATAAGGTCCTCCCTGAGCCTCCTTTTCTCCAGGCTGTACAACCCAGATCTCTGACCTGCTCCTCACAGGACTTGTGCTCCGGACCCTTCACCAGTCCCACTGCCCTTCTCTGGACCCACTCCAGCACCTCAGTGTCTTTCTTGTAGTGAGGAGCCCAAAACTGAACACAGGAATTGACCTGCAGCCTTACCAGGGGGGATAACCTGGTTCACGGGGATTATTCCTGCCCTAGTCCTGCTGGCCACACCATTATTGATACAGGCCAGGATGTCACTGGTTTCTTTGGCTACCTGGGCACACACTAGTTCATGCTCAGCCCCTGTACACCAATAACTCCGGGTTCTTTTCCACCAGGCAGCTTTCCAGCTGCTCTGCCCCAAGCCATAGATCCCAAGTTACTGCTTCTACTGCACAGTGTCTGCTTGGGACCTGGTAGGAATGAGAAGGGAAACTTCCATTACAGTAGAGTGTACATCATGAAACTTGGTCTCTAATGGACCAAGTTTCATACAGAAAAACAACTTTGTTTTAAGATATTTAAGAAACCATTCACAGGACCACACAGAGGGACAGGGAAAGCTTTGCTTGTTCAGCTTTCCTGCCCGAAGCCAAGAACTCCCCCAAGGTTTCAAAGGTTTTGAAGATAGGGTGTATGATATAACTAGAAGCTGTACTTTCTAACCAGCAGTTTTCCTCATAAGCTGGCCATGATGGCATTCAAGTACATGGCAGTACCACACATGCACCATGCTGTGACTATGAGCAAAAACAATGCCTGCAGGCTCAAAAGCACAGCAAATCTCCCCAGCCAAATCCAGATTCCCCTGAAGTCCTCTTTTGTCTTGGATTTCTACAGAGCCAGAATTTTGCCCCTGCATCTACTTTCATTAGATAACCTTTTTTAAAATCCTCTATACTGTTTCTAAGCCAGCAGGCATCCCAAACCATCTATCTGACCAGCACCCTCTTCCCATTTAGATCCCTGTCCATCTTCTGCAAGGAATCACTTAATATGAGTTACTGCTTTTCCATTATGTGATTATTTTCGGTATTTGTAGGGCCTTTCCTAATCTGTCTGGCTATGTTATATCAGCCTAAACCATGTCTCTGTGTTTGTTGCAATTCCTCTCCCAGACTGCGTCCCATTGATTCCCTTTCCTCTCCATTCCCCCTGCAGAGAGACTTCAGGTTTGTGAGGGGAACCAGCAGGACTGGGCTCACCAGAAAGCTCCAGCTCACATCTGTTTCTCATGGGTGAGTGCCCCCATCCCTTGATGTCCATGGAGATGAGCATGCGTGCCCACAGAAGCATCCCATGGAGGTGTTCCACTTAACCCTTTGTATTCTTTCCAGAAAATCTGTCTGGATCACATCCCTGCAGTGGGCACCAAGAAAAGCTGTTCTGAAGGTTGTCTTTAAAGCTGTGAACCGATGATGTTGTCAGCACATAGTGCTCATTCCCAAGTCATGAAGTTTATTCTGGGACCACTTGAGAGCTTCAAAGCTCTTCCCTTGCCAGGAAAATATCTGTGCTGTTGAGCTCTCCTTCAGATTCTCTCCACATGCCACAAAGGAAATGTTCAGAAACTTAATCTGAGGGGGATCAGGCTGCAAGTTCTCCTTGTCTCCGTCAGCTTCGTGGGGCATGAAATCTGAGGGTGCTATAGGAATCAGACAGCCTTTCTAATGCACACCAGCTCTGTCATATGCCTCCAGCAGTGAGGCAAGTGCTCATGTGTCTCTACTGCTCCAGACTCCACCCTGGAGAAGGACCCTATCGCCTGTAGCTAGGACTGCTGCTAGGTAAGCAAATAGAATTACATGTTCTTCCACTGGGGTAAGAAGGAGAGGTGAAGGATGGTCTTGTGACTGAGACACTGAGCTGTGACTCAGAGAAATAAAAATTTCTGTTCTAGTCTCTGTTGCTCAATTCTTGAGTGACCTTGACAAGTCACAGTTGCTGTCTCATTTCCTGGTTTTGATCTGGGAAAGATAATGATTTCTTGTTCCTTTGTCTAACTGTGTCAGTGTTCAACTTTTTGTGCCACAGATGTCCCTCAACAGTATGTTTGTGTGTCATCCAGCGAAGATGGGCCTTAACTCTGGGCGAGCCTTTAGGTGCTTTTATGATATCCCTAAGCAGAAACAAGAGTGGAGCCTGCGGAGTGGAGCATGTGTGGGCAATGCAGTGATCCTGACAGCTTCTTGATGGTCCTGTTCTGTTGGTTCTGGTGCTCAAAGACTCAGCAAAGGCTGGCACAGTTTCTTGAGTGTGAACCCCCTGGTCTGATCTTCAAACAACTACCACAGCCTCAAATGAGTGAACACCAGGGACTAAACATTCTCTGTCAGATGCTGCACTGTAAGTGAAGGCAAAGAGTTAACCTACTTTGTGCACCTCATCCAGGATGTCGAGATGTGCTCTCAGTTCTGCTGACCTGAGGAGAAAAGCTAAATCAAGCTATATAACCCTCATGACAGAGAGCTTATGTGCCATCATTTGGAAGGCCACGGAAGTGCCAAATGCCTGACAGCATTTGGAAAGGAGATGACGGCAGCAAAGCAATGTCTGTTTTGGAAATTATATATAAAATTCCTATAATTATATAAGGGGGTGTCAGAAAAAAAGGAAGCCACTTCTGCAAGACAGACAGCACAGAGAAATCAGGTGGGAGAAGAAGGGAGAGTACGTGTCCATGAAAACGAGATGTTTCCTCAGAAGAATTCACCTGTTGGTAGGCTCTTCTTGGGCCTTATGATCCCAAGCTAAATCAGCTATTGAGAAGGACTTGATGCCACCAGAAATCAACAGGAGAGTAAAGCCATGTATAAATGGGGACTAGAGAAAAGTAGTTTAAGAGTGTGACCCTGTAAGATCCTGCTTCAGGATCTAAACCTGAGTCAATTCTTCTATACCCTCAGCAGAACAAGGCCTGTGGGATGGGACAAAGTGAATTGTGAAGGCAAAATTGGAGGGAGGACAACAGAGAAAGATCTTGTAAAGAAAGTTAATGGAAAAAAGGAGTAGGGATGAGAAGGTTTGAGAGAATGGGGTGAAGGAATGAAGTTAATTAGGAAAAGGAAAAGACAAAAAAATTGACAGGAGGTGAAAAGAGATTTTTAGTGGCCTGTGGAGATTCAATTGTTGAGCCAGGTGTGCCTTGAAGCACACCTTGAAAGATGTATCTGTGGCCCAGCTGGTAGGCCTTGGAGAGGAATATCTTATCCATTTATCTTACCATTTGAACTGGATTGGAAAAAGAATATTACTAAGGCTCAGTTCTCTTCTTCAGGATCCCTGAATACCAGAGCAAACTAAACACAAACTGTTTTCCCGAACACGCTTATAGAGAGTGACATTTTTTCAATGCTTTGAATTCCTTAAACTCCTTTCTCTGATTTGAATAATCCCTACAAATCTATGTGATTTCAGGTATATCTTGCTGACAGCAAAGGCAGATTTAGGCAATGAGACAGCTTTATAGAGATATCCTAAACCATTAAGGACAAGGTCTTCTTTCATCAGGAAACAGCTTTACAGGCTCTTCCTGTTGTTTGTATAGGCCATTTTGAAGTTCGGTCAGATCAAGTATGAAGCTTCAGTCTTTGCTTCAGTCTTTCACCCAAGCCAGCCACTTGCTGATTCTTCCTACTCAGAATATTCTCTGCATGTGTGTGAGAGGTTCCTCAAGAGCTATGGCAATTACAATCAGATTTCCTTATTTTACTGGACATTTCTCAGTAGTCAGAGGTTCTATGTCAGAATTACGGTCTTAACCAAAGTTCAGCTTTCTTTTTACTTAGTTAGCGTAACTTTCCCATATGGTTGCTGAGAAGAGCTTTAAAACATGGAAGTTAGAAGCTTAAAAGCCAGAAAAAAATTTAAATAATTTTTAAAAAATAGTTTTACATGAATGCCATCATTACTAGTTGCCTAATTTGTGATTTTTAAACAGATTGTGTTTTTCAGAGATTCTGAAAAGGGAAAATGTGATGGTAGGCAGTGTATTTGTGTAATAAATTTTCTGCAGCATTTTAAGATAGCTTAGACAAATGTGTGATACAAACTGTCGGGTTACTTTCTTCCTGTGTATTTTCTTCCCAAAAGCTGTTCACTTTGAAACAGAGTGGCCAAGACAAGCGAAAAACTTCACAACTCACTAATGGAAGAGAAGCTGAGGGCTTCTTAGCATTAGGCAATCTCCACAGATAAAAACTATTCCATTGTCTGAATGGATCACACTGGAATTACACATGTGCTCTGGTGCTTCTGTCAGCACACCTCCCACTTTTAAAAAGCCTTAAAATATTGTGGTGTGCTGTGACAACATGTCAGAAATTGTGCTGCCGAGGCTCAGGAGTCACCTTTGCCTCTGACTCCAGCAGAGTCCCCTGGTAATGCATAACAACATTGCTCCACGCATCCAGGAGTTTTACTCAACCTTCCAGACAAGCAACAATGTCTAACCCCAATTAATCTTTGACTGCAGTAGCAAAACCAATCAGACCCTAAAATACTTCCTGACTAAATTAGCAACCTCTATTTACTATTGCTTTTACCATAACATAATTCATTAATAGCACTTAATAGCTTTCACTATGAAAGCACCCCATGGGCTGTTACTGGCCACAGCACGCCTTGTGGAAATACAATTGCAGGACAACCACCATGCACATGGCTTGGTTCTCAAATGTTCTCCTTCCACTTCCATCTGGTTCTGGATAGAAAAAAACAGCCTCTCAACACAAGGCTGATGAAACCTGTTGCTTTCTCCTTCCTTGCAACGTGACGTGTATAGTAATATAATCAGTAGGATGGACTGTGCAGAATAGCAGGGGTGCAGAAAGAGTATTTCCACTGTGTGTGTGTGTTCTCCCTGTGACTCCCTCCTGTTCCACAATACAGTCCAGGCAGGGTCTCTCTTGTTTCACTGCTTGTGCAGAAGTCACTGTAGATGGTCAGGCACCATGTCACATTCTCCACATCTACCAGGAACCCACATCCTGGCTCCTGTGCAGTCTGCAAAACTAGAAATCAAATCCACTGGGCAACAACAATAGATGTAGTTGCTCAGGTAGAAGACTAGACTCATTATCAAAAAAGAAATGAAAAATTATTGAAATTAAAAGCATTTGTCTTAAAAGCCCATAGGGCACTATTCCCCAGGCTATCTGGCACAGTCAGTGCCCATCTGGACAGTCAGTGTCCATCACAACAGCATCCACACAAGTTGTAATCAGGACCAAGTGGTCACACTGGTGGCTTCTTTCCACACCTCCCTGGCTGCAGCGCAATAATAACAGCACCTCTTGCATTTCATGCTGTCTGCAGCCTTAGAAACATCAGCAGAAAACAAAATAGTATTAAAGAGGCTCTGCCAGAGAGACGAAGCTGATTTGTTGCCTAAAGGGGATATAAGTACAGAATGGTCATTTTGGTGTGTGCTTGACTCAAGTCCCACAGCCATCCACACCTTTTCCAGGCTGGTGCTTATCTGGGCCCATTTTCTGGCATTTCTGGTGTTTTTCTGGCTCACCTTGGTGTACTTGAGAGCTGGCACCACTGAGAGCACGGGGTGGCCTGAAAGAAGAGGGAGGAGTACAGTTATCCAAGCCTGGAGAGAAGGACACAGAAACAACACTTGGCAGGAATACAGAAGTCTCAGTAAAGAGAGAAGGCATAATGAAATCAGCAGATGGTGGAGGGCCAAAGCTCTTGGAACCCAGGATTTATGATGTCCCACCAGTTATGAGAAGGGTGGACTTTTTTCCCTTATTTCTTTTTTCCTAAATAGATGGTATATTATGACAAGACTCCCTTGGCAGTGGATTTGCATGAATAATGTGGCTGTACTGTACCCAAGTAAACCATATTTTGTTCTCAAACATTCCCAAATGGTGTTTGTGCAATTCTGGAGTCTTAAAACACTACCTGCCTGGAAAAAGCTTGGCTGCAGTAATCAAAAGGAAGTGATGCATCCTGTAGGACAGGAAAGCCTCTCCAAGACTGCAAGAATATGGAGATTCCAGGGCTTCCTAGAAGAAACTTCACCCACTGTGGATCTGAAGCTACTTCTTGGTTGACAGCAGCTGTTGGGTACTGTGTGACACCATGACAGACCAAATTGCTTCAGGAAATAGAAAACTGTCAAGCAGATGCTGCTAGGACATTCATGGTGGGAGGAAGTACTAGGGATTTTTATTTAGGTACACCATTTTCAATAGTGACACTCCATAAAAGGCGTTTTTAAAGAGCTGCTCTGCCATTGCTTTTACAGAGCATCAGAAAGGATCTTCAGAGGTGTAAGGCTGCAAGATACCATGTGAGACCATTGGATAACACCTGAGCAGAGTTCTCTTTAAGGTCTCCTGTCCAAATACTGACAAGTGTAACTCAATGAACAACAGGACCACAGGAAAGTGGAATAAATAAGCAAAGTATTATTTCAGATCAGTGAGAGAATAACTAAAAGAAACATGCTGAGCTATTTATTTCTAAAAACTTAGTCAGAGAAAGCAGTTACCAGGCAGCAAACAGCTCGTAAGCTGAGTATCTCCAGAAGGGGAAATGCTGTCTAAAACTGGTTTGTAACTAATTAAACTGGAAATTTTTATTTTTTATTTTCAATTTAAGGTTCTATCACTGCTAACAGGAAAAACAGAGAGGATGCTGTGGTAACTTGAAGCTTCTGGTGTGACTAAGGTACTTAAAGTGGCCCATATGGATTCCAGACCACCCACCTACCCACCCCAGCCCTTAGTCAAGTCAAAACAAAGCATCACATTTTTGAAGAGTTGCAGCTAAGGCAAAAAATATAGGCCTCTAAAAAGCTTGTTATTAGACCCTGGCAAGATAGTTTTTCAATGATCATTTCTGTTAATTTGGCAACATACCAGTAAATACCAGAATTTTTTATTATGGTGCGTGATGTGAGGTGGAGGCTCTTTGGCAGGTATTTCTCTTCAGAGCTCGTCTCTCAGGCGTGGGAGATGCAGGGGGCAGGGCATGGTGGCATCTTCTCATAGTTGCAAGTTCTCACACATTCATCTCAGTGAGCCAGATTCTCCTCTCTACAATGTGGTAAAATGGGCATAGTCCCCTAGAAGTTACTGGTACAGAGCCAGCGTGAGGTCATCGCCGAAATGTGAGGTCATGGTGCTCCTTACAGAGTACCAAGAGACAACCTGCTCCCAGACAGCTGAGTTCCTACAGTAGAATAAAAAAGTCTGTGGTGTGTGGCCAGGACTACTGCTCCTGCACGTTCCAGATGGTCCACTGTGAAATTTTCTAACCCAAATGATCTAAGAGCCTAATTGCCATTTACATGTAAAATTGGACTCCTAAGCAATTTCTGCTATGCCTGCAATTAGTTCCACAGCTGTTAGGTTTCTTGTTCTGAAAGCAGTGCCTTTATTACATCCCCTAAGATGGTGCTTTCTCCAAATGTGGCTTGTTGGCTGAAGCCAGTGTTCAATGGAGGGTCAGTCAGTGCTGTCCTCAGAGCCTGATACAGTGCCCTGTGAGACACCTTTGCAGAGCATTTCTGGAGGCTGTTGTGACGCTCAATAAACTATTGTATCAAATTCTCATGGCTCTAATTTCAACAGGTGTTGTTTCAGTATAGCAGGCAGCACCTGGGATTTTCTGACTCTGAAGGCCTTGAGGTCCCTGTGCACCTCTGTCCTCACACTTCTGTTGGGGCACATCATACCTTTACTTTCTGCTCTTATGGGATTCCTCTTTCTTTATCCAGAAACATTTGAATAGGATGAGCTCTACGACACACTCTACATCACTTTGAGCTTGTTTGGATTTTTTCGGGTCTGGGTCTGACAAAACCAGATGAGGAGGTTGAGCATTTCAAGGAGACACTGATAAGAGTGATTAGTTTCACACAGGAAAACAAAAGAAAAGAAGAGAAACAATAGGAATGTTATTTTTATACCAGGAATCAAGAAAAGTTTGGGGTTTTTTTATTTCTAGATCTTTTCTGTAATCATCTGAGGCAATGCAGAGAGGTGTTTTCCTGTCTTTGGAGCTGCTCAGCTCACACTGTCCTTGTTGTCCTTGCTGTCACCTTGTGGCAATAAAACAGGGAAGATTCATAAGGTAAGTCCCAGCTGAAAAGTGAAGGAATGTGCCACAAACTGTTGCTCCTCTGGCTGCTGTGGGGTGAGGTGGCTGTGGTTCACACATCATCTCCATGGCTTCAAAGAGCTGGTGGGAGCAGGTGCTCCTGAGCTCATCCCAAGTCATTGACTGCCCACCTGCTTTCAGCTTTTGTCCCAGCCAATCTCCTCCTTGAGGCCATGGAAAGGATTCCTCTGTAGATGGATCCAGTAGAAGTGCCATGTGTGGGGCCAGGGTTAAACGATCAGAGCTTGTGGGAGCAGTTTTGAGCTATTGGAACTAGACTCGCTGTCTGTTCCAGAATAATGGATAGCACTGCAGATTAGGGTATTTCCCTGCTGGAAGGATATTTTAGCATCCTCCACAAGCAGTCAGATCTTTGAAACCTGGTGCAACGCATTCCAGCTTCTCATGACAGAGAAGCCAGAAGCCTGTAAGAGGGTCATGGAAGGGCAGAGTTTGGATCTTTTTTGCTAAGAAGTGTTATTAAGAGTGGAACCTTTTATTTCTGTCATTAACTTGTACATGAGACACTCAAGAGATGTATCTTAAGACACGGATAATGACTCAGGAACATCAGACAGGGCAGAGCAAACTCTTCAGTCAAAGAAGAGAGGGAGAGAATAGCTGGAGCAAGTACAGCTCAAGATCAGCTATGTGGAAGAGAAGCAAAAGTACTGTAGGCCAGTGGCTCCTGGGTGAAACTTCTGCCTGCTTTTCTGAAGTGGGACTGTAGGAAAGGATCCTGCATATTGTGACAATATTTCGTGACAGCGAGTTTTGGGAAGCTCTCCAAAACTGTGACAAGCCAAGTAGCAAGAACTCTGGTGGATGAATCTCCAAGTGTTGGAAATTATGTGGTTTGTCTACACAGAGAAATTGCAGTGGCTTTAAATAGCCTGTAGTTAAAGCTCTGTGATCTCTACTGTGAATGAAGATTATATTTGTATAAAGGTGTATGATGCCAATACAACCCTTTCAGTATGTGGGGGGGGGAAAAAAGAGAGAGAACACTTCCGACTGAAATAGTTATGCCTGTAGAAGGAAAAAATGGCTTTGAACTACTTAAGCAGAATATGTTTATCATACCAACTAGCTCCAAAAGGCTGCATTATAGTCATTAGGAGATGAAATTTATATCCTAGACTAAGATTAGATTTGAGACTGTAATAAACTGGTTGTGTCCTTTCTACTGGCCTCTGCCATACCTGCTAACTCTAAGGGGCTGGAGGAAACTGGCCTAAAAAGGGATCATTTTCTTTTCTTTTCCTAGTTCCTCAGCAGATATGGCTGTGGAATGCTTTATTAGCAACAATATACATCATCACTTCAGTAATTCACACAGGAGTGGATTTCAGGTTAAAGTTACTCAGATAAACTTAGCATTTTTGCTCAAGTCCCCCGGCTTCCCAAGCAAATATGAATGATTCTGGATTTTCTCAGGTCTTCTGAGCTGAGAAAACTTTTATGGGGCTAGATGGGCTGACTATATGGAGGTGTATAGTGCCTTTCTCTACATACATATCTGGACTTGGGCTTGAGCTCCACTTCAGTGGAGTGTAAATTGGTAGTGGGGTACCAGCATATTCCTAGATTAGCCTGAATTGATTTCATTTGCCAAATTCCAAAGAGAATACAGAAAGCATTTTTCTAGGCAGCAGTGAAAGCAAGGGACTTCCTCATCTGCACCTGCACCCTCATCTAGGAGTGCAGGGGAGGATATCTTCTACAAATAGATGCCACAGAGATGGCTGCCCTGGCAAAAAAAACAGTGTCCCGAAATAGTATCTCCCTAGGATCTAGCAGAGGAGGGGGGACAAATCAGGTGAGTAGATGGGGTAGAGGTTTCCAAATAGATCATTCAGCTGACGCAGCGGCTGGTGTTCTGAAAGGGAAACTCTGACTGCCTGACTACCAGTTTCCCTGTCTGGTGAAAAAAGAGTGTCAGTGTTGCCTCCCCATGATGTTTCTTCACCTTTCATAAAATCTACAGTTACATGAACTCACTAAATAGTCACAAAATTTTGTCTCCCTTAAACCTATAATACTTTAGCAAATTTGTAACCAGTTTAGAGTAATGCTACTAAATTTATCCAAATCTCTCTTTTAGCCCATGTAACTTAAAACAATGTTGTGTATTAGTCTGAGTGCAGATAACTGGACATTATTCTAGTTTTATATAGAATGACAAAGACCAGTGTAGCTCAGTAACCTACATGCAGGAAAAGGAATGCAGCTTAACTCTGCTACGGCAAATTGCTGTGTTTGACTGTAGCAACCCTGCCTCACTTTCTTCCCTGTAATGAGACGAGACCTGCTCCAGTCAAGGGCTTACATATTTCTGAATGACAGACAAAGGTTGAGAGCAGCTTTTTTGCTTGCACTAGGAAAATTGAAGCGCACAATGTAAGCAGCTTATCATCTGAAATATTTATGTATTCATCCCTATAAAAGCACCTATCTTCTCTGCAAAACTACAGTGAAGCAAAATGCACTTCCTACTGCTTAGAATAGCTATCAAGGACATCCTAATTGATTATTGTGAATTTCAAATTATTTTCGTCTTTAGTTCTCTTTACTGCATCTTTTGTCTTTAGAGAGCAGGTCAGCCTTCCAGGAGGGCACTCAAAACCTCATTGAATGCCATGCATACAAACAAGGTCCACTGCAGAAAATGAGTTCCAGCGCCAAAGATTTTGCACTGAAATTGTCTTCCCAGTGGACCCTTTTTACTCAAGTTTATTTTGATATTTGATGAGTTTAGGACAACAAAAAAAAGCAGAAGTATACAGATCAAAATCCTAATGCATTTCTTGGGCTACTCTGTGTCACAGTGGATGCTTAACAACTGGAAGGATGGATGGAAAGGGAAGGAAGATACAATAATTTAAGCATTAGTCCAGGTTTCAAAGACCTGTATTTTTAGCTGTCAAGTGATCTAAGTTTCTCCATTCCCCATCTATAAAACACTTTTAACAGCTGTAGCCTTTTTCTGTAAGAAGTCTTATGAAAGTGAATGCACCAGCACCAAGAAAATGTCTGGGTATCATACAGCTGTGTAAGCCAGTAATGCAAGCAATGTATCAAACAGTGTATCGAACAAAACATATTTCCATTTGCCTTACTGAACTAAGGGTCTTAGAAATGGTGAAGTAGTATGATTTTCCTCTTCCAATAAATGCTGCATTGATTTCCAGCATTTTAGCATTTTTAGTAGCTGTCTGTAGTCCTTTCAGGTTCCTTGCCAAACCAGAAGGTAACTCAGGTGTGACTTCTGTACTTTGCACACCAGATACACAGCATCAGGACATGTTGAAGAGGTGGTGAGAAAGTGTTGTGCAGAGCCATGAGGGAACAGGAAATTTTGCCTGATGTCTCTGTTTACCCGGTCTGCTGGAGAAAACCCAGAGCGTTGGAATTATAGATATGTTTCTCACTTGAGCTATTAGGAACTTTATGAAATTGCAAATACTCTCATCTGCTCTTCCCTGAAGCCTCTCTCTAGCCTTGGCTGAAATTGCAACAAATGCTTTCTTCGCTTGGAGGGAAAATAAAAAGGGAAGGCAAAAAGTGGGAAAATAAAATTATCTTTAAAATGTAGTTGGAGCTGATGCAGTAAATTCATCTACTCGGCTGCTGCTTTGCAATTGTTTGTTGTTTCTGCCATCACCCACTAATGTAGTTGAAAAGATGCTGAAGTCATTGAATGCCTTTTGATTTATTCTTTCCTCTGTTTTATATCCAGTATACATTTTCATAAGTTGGGCTGTCTTTACAGTGAAGGTGAAATTTCTGTCCTTTTTCTAGAGACTAATTGTACAAGAAAATAAAACCCAAAAATATTTATAATATCAATTGCAGTGTATCTGAGTATACCTAGAGTCTAAAAATACTGATTTTAATTAGCGACCTCTTTGGGGTGAGGCAAGAGCTCCATTTTTAGCTACAAGATATTGGTGGAGGTGGAACTCCAGGACAGTTTCAGGGCAATAAGTAGCACGCATTTTGGTAGCACATTTCCTGGCCCAGCAGAGCAGTGGGGAGGGTTCGTGACTGTGCTGTTCAACCTCACAGCGTGCTTGCACTGTAACTACAATGTGACTGAGACATTTTTAAAATCACAGTGTTCTATATTAAAGATCTCAGTGATGGCTAAGTGATTAAAACACAGAGGAGTAAGAACTGCTAGACTGCTAGAACTATTAAGACTGCTAGAACTGCCTGCTGTTATGGGGAAGCAATTATGTACTAAATAACTAAAGGCAGATATATTTGATGAAAAGTGCTGGAACAGGGCTTGTAAAGAATAACTGCCAGTTAATCAGTGATATAAATCAAGTTTTTCAAATAGTTGTATTAGATAATTCTCCTTTCAGTTCTGCTTTTTTGTTCCCATTGGCATGTGTGTGTATTCCTAAAGGGAAAGGCAAAATGACACTACTCTGTCAAATTATTTGCCACAATTACAGTCTGTCACATTCCACTGTCTCACTAGTCTTGTTGGGCAGGGTTAACATTGCTTTGAAAACTGAATTCAAGGTTATCTTATTCACTAAATCTCAGTCTTAAATATTACATTAGGGAAGTGGCGCTGGAGGGGGGAGCTTTTATCTTGCACAATGCTATAAAATAGTAATTGTGATTGAGCAGCAGTTGTGTCTTGTTAGTCCTGTTGTCCTGAAAGAGTAATGATAGAAGACCATTTCCTTGCTTGTATCTAGACACATGCAGATGTTACTGCAGGGTAGCTTGGGAAGCTGCTACCATTTGCTACCAGGTGTACCGGCCTGAGTGCACGCTCTGACCTTACAATACATTTCAGCCATCTTGCTCCCTTTTCACTAAACAAAGGCCCCTTCAAGCTTTTCTTTACTGCTGCATAAGAACATGTAAGTGAGAAAATAGATAATATTTAACTTATTCTCATGCTTGTGCAATAATAGTACTGCACTGACTCCAGAGGAGCAGCATCTGCTTCTGAGAGCAAAGGGGATCAGACTGGGACCTACAGGCTATGGAGTTTTCAACGGGGCCTAAAGGAGTGGGGTCAGCACCCATTAGTCCATGGAGCTCCCTTATCTCCTTGTGAAAGTACCGTGTGCTGTGCTTATCTCTGCATTCCTAGTTACTAGCTGCAAATAATTCAGGAACAGTCAAGTTATTGCTCCATGCAATGATCAGTATGATACCCCGTTCATGTGCTATCATCTGGGACATCTGGGTTGTTTAGGGACACAAATAGCTATCAGCAGTAGGTTAGGATAGATGCAGGGCTTGAGCAAACTCTGCTGAAGCCAGTGTGAGTTTTTTCCCTGACTCTGATTTGAAGCTAGATAGAGACATATTTTGGCATGAAATTTATGCATACTTCTTAGTCTCCCTGTCGGAAAGCATGGAACTAAAACGTTGAAGGAGGGCTTTAGAGGAACTTGTTCAGCTGTGATCAGTGGTGCACTTAAGACTGTGCTCTCAGATATACAAGCTGGTCTGTTCCAGCTGTGGAACAGTTCCTGGCTGTGTAGTGCCAGAAACATTTATAAATCTGGGATTCTGTTCCTGGGTCTGCTGCTGAAGTCTGATCATTTGACTGTAGTTAGTGGAGACGTCACAAAAGATACACCAACAAGACTAGTACAAATAGTACTCTCAAAAGAAGTAGTACTCATCAAAAGATGACCAGAAGGAGCAGCTCAGGTGCATTTATTGTAGGTTAGAAAGTAAAATCTTCTAAGTAGTCACAGAATAGGTGCAGCACTGGTAACAATTTCTAACAATGTCTTCAAGCTCTGACCATAATTAGACTCTGTGTCATGGTGTCTGTCCTTGAATTCATACCTACGGGTTGTAGTGATGTGGGTTTATGTGGCTAACTCTCCACCAGGAACCAGAGAAGGATGTTAACTTGCTCTGCACAATCATCTAATTAAATTGTTGAAATTAAAATTAGTTTTGGCCACAGTACCTTGGCTGATTTTTAGTTATGTGAGAGCATGGTAGATCCCATTTGTATATATTAGAAGAGCTGGGAAGAGGGATGGGTATGAGATGGTAACGTTTGCAGGTAATTAGCTTCTTTAGGCTAGATAAATCTGGAAAGAGCAAGAAGCTTCACAGGGCTATAGCCAAATGTGGGGATGGGCAGCAGGCTGTGCAAGTGTGTGTGTGTATTAGTGAGTGCTGGGGAGCTAGAGGCATGTGGGATCTATTAATACATCTCATATGAGTTAAATGCAGCCACAGAGCCAAGGCACTTATTACCACTGACTGTCTAATGGTGCTTCATTAGTACCACACTTTTGAAATAAGTTCTATCTATTATGGATTACAGGACAAATTTATATAATTTCTCATATTTTGCCCAGATATTGGCCTCTCATAGAGAAAATACCGTGGATTGGATGATCTTGAGTGAACTAATCTGCCACAAAAGGTTTTAAAAGATAGAAAGCTTTATAGTCCATTGCCTTTCTTCTGAATCTTTCATATTATTAACTTCATCCCCTTATAATACCTCTTTTCAACAGGAAGCTATCAAGTGGATTTCAAGAATGTGGTCATTCTGACCCAGCTCATTCAGACTCATTTTTTTCATGATAAAAAGTATAGACAGAATACACCAGGTGTGCAGAAGAAGATAAAGAGTTCAGATGTCTATGTGGAACCACTGTAAGTAGATCTTTTCTCTCCAGTAATGTAATTTTATCTTGCTGTATCTAATTGCAGTTGGTTGCTGAATCCAATTATGAGATTGCTCTCTTTTCTGTCAGAACAATGTCCCTAAAGCCTGAAGCAATGAGAGAAAAATCAAGATTATTTAAAATTGTCTGGTGTGATTGATTCCACTGTTGCACAGAAGGATATTTTTCTTGGGTTTTCATAGATTTCAGTAGTTTGTATCTATGTTGTCTTCTTTTATGAAAAAATTCTAAAACCTCCTGTTAGGTGAGAAGATTCATGAACTGGTTCAGTAGTCAACCACCAACATCTTGCTTGGTGGTGAGAGAAACTGAACTAGCCAAGTATTCTCTTAGATACATTACCCCCAAAAGACATTTCTGACACTTCTAAAATGTAAAATGATGATGTGATGCTTCTGATTTGGTGATACTTTACTGATTTACCTATGATTTGCAGGAGAACTTCTGTTCGTAAAAAGAGACTCACTTGGTTGTTCTGCACTGTTTAAGCACATTGGTGGCCTCATATTCATGGTCAATATGCCACCTGGAATACAACTTGGGAGTCTCCTTGCCAGCCATAGACCTCTGATACTTGAGCAAGAGCTGGCTCACCATTAAGCCACAGGTGTCTGTTCTGTTCGTAGCTATCCCCATCTTTTAAATTACTCAGCGAGTTTGATCCCTGCACTAGAGGGCAGTCCTAGTCAGCTGCACCAGCCGGCAGGTATGTCACACGAGCCCCAGGAAAGGTGGGACAGGTCTCAGGACCTGCCTTTCAGTCCTTCAGCCCCTAAGCAGTAGCCCTTTGCCAGGGCCAGCAATGAGCAGCACAGGCATTGCCACTTCTCTTCATGAACAAGAATCTGAAGTGCGGTGGCTGAGTAACGTGATTCCAGTAGGACAGGACTTGGACAGCTGGCACTGGTTTCAGTAAACATTTAAGAGCTTGCAATTGTCTGGAAAATCAAGTGTGAACAGGTTTACGTAGTCCCTTATACCATCATTGCAGACATCAAAGCATTTATGTTTCCTGCTTTGTGCTATTCACAAGTCCAATTGACCTGCTCCACACCACCTTCATAAACGACTGCATTCACTTTTTTGGAAGGTCCTGCAGCATTTAAAACCCTGTTTGAATTGTAAGCAAGACAATAGGAGTATCCATTCCCCCACCTACTTTCTCCCCAGGGCAGCTGAACATGCCTGGCTTCTGGCTGTAGGTTGGTATGGGCTATGGCCTGTGGCCTGACAAGGGCAAGGGATTTGGTAGACCCTTTTAGGAAGAGTGTGGGCTCCCATGAGACAAAATTCACCCAGTATTTGGAAAGGAAAGCCATCATGTGTGTGGGGCAGTGTGTGTAAAGCACAAAGCAGAAGTAAAACTGGAATTTGATGGCAATAGGTCTGGGATGCTGAGTATTTTATTTATTGAGGAAGAAAGGAACTTTTCTCCCTCTTAGCCAACACTGAATCATTCATGGAATTCCGAATTTGCCTCTTGAGAAGTAGGCGTTGCCTGATGCCTCAGACAAGATACCTTAGTTGGTGGTTGCCAGTGTGACCTGGCCTAGCAGATAGATCCTGTGCACTGTTGAAGGGAGAACTCCGGCAGCCACCTGCTTGGATATTTCTGCCCTTGTGTGCAGCCAGATTTACAGCACCACAAACAGCACCACAAATTATATCCAAAAAGGAACTTCACAGGAATACCATGCTGTTAAGTGAATAGCGGCTTTTTGTAAAAATCAGTTGACTTCGCAGACTGGCCTCAAATGGATTTTGGGTAAGAGCTGTTTTTCTTCCATCAAAAAGCTGAAAAAAGGCAGAGAAACAGAGGACTGTCTCATTAGCTGTGGTTGAGGGCCACGCCACCAAGCCATCTTGGTGAATCCTCCTCTTCCTTTGGCCCTCACAGGCACTGCTCGAGACTGTCTGCAGCCCACTAGCTGCCAAGCCTGGCTTTCCACCATCTGCACCAGACAGCCTTTTCTTTTGGCCTGCTGCTGCTGTTCAGGGCTCCGTCAGTTCAAATGGCAAACACGGATACAAGCATTACCAAAAGCAAAGCCCCATGTGGAGGGGACAGCGTGCATCTGGACCTGGTCCAAGGTGAGTACGTCTTCTTTCTCCCTTCACATGCTTAAGCAGGAACCAGGAAATATCTTCAAGGGATTTTTTTTTCCTAATTCCTGCTTATACTATTTATAAAGGACTGGAAATTCGTAAACATCCTCAGAGCACAAAGGTGTGCTCTGAGCTTTTGCTTTCTCAGGTTTCATGTCTGTTTACATTACAGTAAGTCTAAATAAATAAAGGGCAATAGTAGCATCTCTTTGCTTTGCTTTCTGGCTGGCATTTCCAGTCTGGTCTGGAACAGCTGAACCCAGGAAGGGATTCCCACTGTTGTCAAGGGCTATAAATGAATATTCCAGTGCCACTCCTACATTTCTGTTATTTTGCATGCCCTTAATGCCCACCAGTTTCACTGGGTGCTGACACTTTTTGCCAATGGCAGCATCAGATCCCGCAGCAGGGCTCTATCTCCCGTGTTGAGGCTATAGGAGATTTATGTCTCATTTCCCTGTGCTGTGTATAATCCTTTTCTGCAGCATAAAGACATAGGGAGTGCAAGGTCCTACCATTCTGGTTTCATAGCTTGTACAACACCTTTGTACTCTTCATTTCTGTAGGAGACTGCATGCGATGCAGGGCAGTGAGGAGGAGGAGAGCTAGGGCCTTGGGAAGTGCTTGTCCTGATCCCTGTGACTTAGTAGCTCTTGGCCATGACCAAAATAATTTTTAAAAAAGCCCAAACCCAAATCCTTTTTTAAAACATCAAGGTCCTTTTCCTTTTTCTCCTTCGCCTTTCCTTTTCATCCTTATTTTTTTTTCTTCACTTGTCTCCTTCTCCTTTTTTAGCCTCCTCTCCTGTGAGCACCAAAATTTCTTTTAATCTTCTCTCTTAGATTTTCAGACATCTCTGGCCTCAAACAGGAGCTCATGTACCAAAACCCCATGAGACAGGTCTATTCTTACTATATTTCTGGCCTATTTTTGTTATGAGGAGACGTGGGTGCCCTCTGAAGCTCAGAACAGTCTCCAGGGTTTCAGATGCTTCCCCTGACCACTGTGGCACTTGTCCATCACTTGTTCATCACACGTACTCTGTGTAAAGACCTATCTGCTTACAAGGGACAAAGAAGTCACTACAGGATGAACTGCTGTGAATTTGGGGAGTGGAAGGGTAGGAAATGTCACTCTGCTTTCTCTTTTGTAGGGAAAACAGTGGGAGAGCATATCATAAAGTGACCACTTGAAAGGGAGTAAATGACAAAAGGACTGAACTCAGTCACATTTCAAGTCAGCTGGGTGCCAGGTTTGCTCCTGTCCAAGGTATGTTAGCTGTTTCAAGTGTTTTTCTTCATGGCAGTGACAGCAGACAAGGTTCACAAGTAAGAAACTGGAAAACAGAGACATAAAGAGGATATTTGCTTCACAACACAAAGGTGGGGCTATCCCCAAGGAGAAAATACTGGCCCATAGAGCTGGACCAAGGCCACTTTTGGCTGAGGCAGCAGGGTACACAGTAGCACAGTTCCATCAGCCCAGTGCTTGCTCTGGTGCTGACAAGCAGTCCTTGGGTGGTTGTGCCTTTTTCTGTAGCTTTGTTGGCCAGTTTAAAACCAGCCTGTTTGCGTCAGCGCAGGCTGAGGTTGAAGATGTGATCTGAGTTGTGAAAGAAATGGCAGACCAGAAACTGAGCAACATTCCCAGGCTCTCTGTGTCTTCTTATTTTTCTGTATTATCCAGTACTGCATTCCCTTTTTCTGTTACCTTGCACCACAAGTAACATCATATCAGACTGATTCCTGGCTTATCATTTTGGGAGCACAGACATATTGGACTCTGTCAATGGAGTATCTATAAAATTAAAAGTATCTTTTAAAAAATTAGACAGTTTTACAGTTCTCTAAAACCCTTCATTGACCTGCATTAAGCCTTCCACATAAACCTTCTTAAAGGCTCTGCAAGTCAAATCCTGCCTCCTCGATGCTTTTTCCCATAGGCTGTGGTGGGCCTCAGATGGTATGGTTAATTTGGAAGGAAAACACCATAGACATGATACCCAAGGACAGAAGTGCACTGCATTGCCTTCAGGGTGCAGAATACATCCGGGCAAGGGCAGAAGGGATGGTGAAGCAACAAGCCCTACTGTGTTTCACTGAACTGAGAAGAACCAATTCCATGGCAGAAGTTCTGTTGATTTAGTAGTAATTTTGCATAACAGTTTACCAGAATAGCACTGCAATCCCAAACAAAACCCTGAAACCTTTAATAATAATCCCTGGGTTTAAAGGAAGATGTATTTCACCTTTTTGGTCTCTTTTGCTTTCCTTTTCCTTTGGAAAAAT
Organism: Platysteira castanea; assembly: GCA_013397175.1. Lineage (NCBI taxonomy): Eukaryota > Metazoa > Chordata > Aves > Passeriformes > Platysteira > Platysteira castanea. Next base: position 401,546 of record VYXC01011825.1, on the reverse strand, counting down.
GCCTAACAGAAATCATATGTGTTACTTGTACACAGTAGTATATAAAATGAGAAAACTTTTCAGAAACTTTTCTCTTCTTGTTTTAGAAGTGGATTCAGACCTGTAAATAGATGCATTCTTTACTGCATTAGCAGTTTGTTTGATTTTTAATCAACCACATGATGCTATCCCAGTATCATTTAACCTGTAATCATCTTTTGTCCAGAAGCCTAAATATTTATATGGCTAATAAGAACTCACTAAGGTGGCGCTCAGGTGGTTTTTGTCCCCTGAATTGTGCTAAGTAGTTAAGTTATAATATATTCAGAGATTTGAAAGGTTGCAGTCTAAGTACTCTCCCTAGTTATAAAATGACTATTCTGGGAACTAACCATCCAGTTAGTACAATTACTTATTTCCAGTAACAGCAGGTCCAACCTGGTTCAAAGGTAAAATACCTGGTGATGTGTAATGGCATAGTCTATAGGGAAGCTCGTCTCTGAGAGCAGCAATGATCACCTTGAAGCAAGTACATTAAAAATCCTTGAAGACCTGTAATGTACCTAGTGTTGCTAGAAATGCTGCTTTTCTCAAATTCTAAACTTTCATTTAAACAAAAAATTAATAGGCTTTTTTCTTCCCTAATAGACTGTGGCAATGTGTAGGGCAAAGCCAGCTGACACTGAACTCTAAAATGCCTGACTTAGCAGAGCTGTAGGGAAAGACAGGAAGAATATGTGCTGTGCATGGTAATCTGGAAGTGTGCACATAAGCAAATGTTCTGGTCCCATGGACATTTTGGATCTGAAATATAAGTGCAGCCTTTAGATCAAAGGGTTCCTAAGTGTTTTATTATGCCAGTCTATCTAATAATATTGAGCAAACTCCAAAGTACCAGTATCTGGTAAACATTCACTTACCCACCTCTGACATGGAGCGATTGCAGGAATCAATCATAGTTACTCTCTAACAGCATGCAACAAACTAATTTCAGTTTTGTGGCAGGAAGATTGGAAGCTCTTACTCACACATGAAATGATAAGAGAAGGTCTCGCAGCTGATACCCTTGCCATAGTTTTATGTGAACATACCTCAGTCTTTCCAAAGGAGCAGAGGAGACTGAATGTGAGGTTAGGGACAAGGTCTTGAGTGCTTCTTGGGTCTGGGGATTGCCCTGGGAGTTCTTGTGGGGTGGGAAGTGGTGGGATGGAGTGAGGAGGGTGCACAAGCACTGGCCCAGCATAAGGAGAGCGGCAGCAACTGAGATATCTCCTTGAAGGTACATGGAGCAGATGAAGGGTGGCTGGGGGAGAGAACTGGGGACACAGACCTTCACTGGTGGGTGGGTTTGGGAAAGGGCTGCACATGTTTGCAAGGCCTCTTCACCCGTGCTGTGTGGTGTTGCACAGGTGGCTGTGCAGGCAACAGCAGGGACTTGAGCACCTCTGCCAGGTTTCTTTGAGTTCCAGCTACTCTGAAGTGTCTGGCACTGAGTATGCACAGAGTGCCAGTTGTTGTTCAGGCTGGGCAGTGGTGTTGGTGGTATCAAGCAGAGCTGGCCCAGAAATGGCACTTCTGGGTTAACCACTATTGGCCATATTAACGCACAAGTGGTGGTGCAGCAAGTGGCTGCAGGGTTGTCACAGCAGGTGATCAATGAACACCAGGAAGGGCAGCTGCTCACTAAAGAACAGGACAGCTTGATTTTAAGACAGAGAAATGGCATAAAACTAGAGGAGGAAGAGAAGGAAACACTCATCCCATACTTCTTGAAATCTTGCTGGGTCCTCATTCATAAGGCTTAATGGTATTGCCACACTTTTCTGGCATTAGAATTGGGAAGGGTTCAAAAGTCATTCAAATGCTGAATACTGCAAATGAGCCAGAATCACCTTTTTCCTCTGCCAGAGGGACAGAGAAGCATTACAATTTTTCATATGGGGGGAAGAGGTGGGGGGAAGGGAGTTAGGCTGTTGGAGCTAGGGTATAATAGCACTTCTTCTAGGTAGGGCTGGGTTTTGATTGGTTGTTTTTTCCTCCATACCAAGCTTTCCCAGCCCTGAATTATTTTAGTTAGAACATGTTACTATTTTCATCTCTCATCAGTCCAAACCACTGACCTAGTACGTCTTCTGAGATAAAAAGCATTATTTGATATGGGAAAATTGGTGTCAGTTTAAAAAAATAAATTGCATGCTCACCAGCCAAAGAGAGCCCTTAAGGACCAGGTCTCTGGCTCTGTATTTGCAAATGAGTGTTGACTCAGGTAATCAAGTTTTTGGCAAGATAGTAATCAGCACCCCACAATGTCACATTGAGGCCCAAAATATATTAAAGCATCTGTTTGCTAAGATCATGCATGTATCTCCCCATTTGTTTACAGAACTATCCTAAATAAAAGGTCAAAACATCACTGTAGTTCAGCTACAAGATTCTGAAAATAAAGAACATCCAGCATGATTCCTTCTCAAATTCAGTGTATTATGTGTTAATTTAAAACTTTCCACTCCTGTGGAGAGCAAAAAATGAACCTAGCTAGAGGCAAGTGGTGAAGATAAAGTGTTTGAATTGTTCTGACCCTGCAAAGAGAAAATCCCAAGCACACAAATCAACCCTACTAACAGTAAAATAAATCAGGTCCTTAACATTTTCACAGCCATATCTGAGTCATGGCGTTTTAATAACACCACCAAGAATGCTATTGCCAATTATTTAATTATTCAAGGAAGAATATCCCCAGCCTAGGCTTTCTACCATCTCTCTTCTCACCATTGCTGGAGGATTGCTCTGAAAAAAGATGGCCTTACGCTGGCAGAACCCTGTGGAAGTCTGTGGGAGTTTGCTTTCACTGTGAGTTGCAGGAAACAGTTGGTGAAAAGCTAAGTCTGATGGTAAGTGCTGTCAGGCAAATGGCCAAATCCAAGAAGGAATACAGGCACCTAAACACTCACTGGTCTCTGTGACAGGCTGTGGCTTACATTTCTTCAGGTGGCTTGCTCCTATGTCTTCTTTTTTCTTTCAGGATTAACATATCAAAGTTCAAAAGTTTGTTTATTTTCACAGGGAATAAAGAATGTGTGTGTTTTCAAGAGCTGTGGGCAAACTGGTCAGCAGTGCAGAAAGGAGAGTCCTGGGGAGGATGGTTAGAAAGCCAGGGGCAAATTTTGATTACTTGACATGCAGATGGGCTGTGCTGAATGCACAGTGCCTTGGCTGTGCTGTGTGGCTGGACAGAGGGTGGCAGTGAGTCTGGACACAGGCAGTGATGCCTCACAACCTGCTGATGACAACTGTGCTACTGGTGCAACAGGAACATCCAAGGAATCAGCCCCAGAGCAAATGGAGCCAGTGCTCTGGTGGCCCTGAGTGTCCTGTACAAGCATCCCAGCTGCCCCAGCTTTCCTAAAGAAAAACAGAGCATGGGAAAGTTGTATCCCCCAGTTACTTTACATCCTTGCAGAAGTCCTCAGAGGCCACTAAACCGTACAACCCTTGGAGCAAGAAAATACAATGTGACTGGGAAAGCTTCTTGTACAGGGATCTAGGAATGCATCAGATCTAAGCATGGGCAGTCTACTGAAATGCAGCACATATTGCTCGGATTTAGGAGTTGACAAGCCAAGCTTTCATCTGTATCCACCACATATGCAGATTTCCCTGAGAATTCTGTGGTTTTCCCAGCCTGTGCCTTTTCAAGGTGGCATCACTGTCCTCTTAGTGTCACTGCAGCTTATTGCTGGGGACACCCATACCGCACAAGCAAAATCCTCACACAGCTCATTCTTTCCAGTGCTGTTGCTTGTCTGCTCTATGTGGAAGGTCTTCCAGACTGACACACAGGTACAGAAGAACAGTGCACAAGACATGAATGCTTCCCTGGGCAGGCACAGAGCAAAGAGGGTTTGTTCCACCCCCATCAGATATTTAGAAGGTTCTTGGTGGTGATGCAGCCTGGGACCTGCTCTTCCCTGACTCCCACCTTTCATGATCCGCAGTGGACTTTGCATTGCTTTGATGCAGTCTGCAGGGCTGGGTTAGCAGTCAGCCCTCAGAGATCACAGGAGCACAACCCGCACCAAAGTCAGCAGATTTGCCTCCTGACTTGACAAAGACCTTCACTTCACAGCTGCCCTGAACCAATTTGTCTGTAAATGCAGCTAGGTAGGTTGAACACAAGTTTTGCTGAAGTAAGATTAACAGATTCAAGCCTTTATTAGTATCTAACTTCCAGAAGTGGATGTGGTCTGAGACACATAAATGCTTTTTTACTTCGAGAGAAATTAAAACGTTGCTTAATTCATTGTGACAGGTGAAGATTTATATTAGAACAAGAAGAGGAATACATGCTTTTTAGAGAGAGGGAGACAAGAAATAAATACAAAGAACTATCACATATGTATCTAGCTACTGAAAAAAAATTAAACATTTTAAGTGCAGTATTCATCTTTGCAGTGACAAATTATCCATCTCTTTTGTGTCTTAGGGAAAAGTATTATGAAATTGCCGGCCTTGGTCAATGGTAGATGAGTCATTTAATGACAAAATGTAGTGATGAGTCCAAACCTTTTAATTCAAGTACATTTTAATCTCCTGTCTTGTTTAATTATGCAATTATGGCAACTTGGATGGAGAGTGATAGACTGTGCATATTGAGTGTCTTAAACTCCTAATTTTATTTGTAAACTGTCAGTGAAGAGGATGCTAAATAGGCTAGATCCTGACCTGTCCTGAGTGCTATTGCACTTACTTAACCTAGATGAAAAGCATGCCTGGAAAGTTAAAAGGAGTTCACTAAAACTTCAGTGAACCTGGGAAGTCATCACATTTTGAAAGGCAGAAAGAGAAATAGACGACAGCTTGGATTATGACCTAGAAACTCAGTCACTGCATTTTTATAACCTTTCTGCTAAAACCAGGAACATATAACCCTGTCCTGCCCCAGAAAATATAACATCCTGTCAGTTTGTGTGGAAAATGCAAGTGTTCTCTGAACTTACTGTAGGCCTTTGTTTTGTTTTGCTTTTTATCTACCTTGCTTCTCCAAGTCTCTGGCCTTCTGTGTTTGCTGAAGCTATTCAAGAACGCAATGCCAAACAACGCCCTATTACTGCACTGCAGCTTCTATTTGAGAGGGCAGCCTCTCAAATATACTCATCCAAGGCAGCAATAACTACCTTCACCCACAGTTAGGATTGCACAATCATTTCCATTTCAAGAGTCCTTTCTTTTGTTGTTGTTGTTTTGTTTCCATTTTTTCCCCCTGAAATTGCTTCTAACTTCTCTAAACTGGATCATTCAGGCTGAAATTTTCCATGCTGAGTATCTACCTCAGGCCTCTTTTGCTTAATTTAAAACAAAACAGCTTCATTATCATCCATTTCTGAGAACAAGATGATGCAAAATGTGTGCACTTCCCACATTAGGAATCTTACAGTAAATTGAAGCGCGCAGGTGCATTCACTCCTTCGCCTTGTTTGGAGGTCAATGCAAAGCTGCCCTGCTTCTTAGAAGAGCCTTTGTCATTACTGTGGTATTTCTGGAAATTTGAAAAAGTGCAGGGCTGAAACTCTTTGGCTTTGCCTGGTTAGAAAGAACCTAGAGTTTGCAAACTAAATTCTGTAAAAATGTGCCAGCCTTTCACATGGAAACCAGAAGAGTCTGAAGTGTCACAGCAGTGGCAGCATCTACCTGGCCTCAGGCAAAGAGCACAGGCACCAGAGAGAAGAGGGTCAGCCACAGACAGAGGATTTTCCTCGCCAGGTCCATAACTAAAATCTGGGTCTGTTGTTCATGTTCAGCACATTATTTATTCTACTTTCCTCTCAGAGAAAGTCTATGGACATGAGTTTTCCACCAGGAGTTGTTTCTCTGTTATCTCAGATGGGAAAAGGCTGATGAGGAGTTGATGCTCCAGCTATATCAGATAAGCCTTGTGAGGACTAAGATGAAATTTTGGTGTTCTACTAAACCATTGTTTGGTTTCCTTTTAGTATTTCAGAAGCGCTGTGGAATGTACTTCACACACCACCATGAACATTGCAGCCATTCAAAAGCCAGATCTGCCGTTGCAACTATATCCAGCTTCCCGTTGTGGCATGACAGTGGTGTGGAGAATATAGAGAAACAATTCCAAAATTATGATGTCAGTGTGACCAACTGGAGAGCTACACCCACCTCCAGACTCCACTCATTAAACTGTCTCCTCTGGGACTTATGACGTTTCCTTAATATGTTTTAAAGTATTACCATTTTCTTTATGTTAGGCTTCTTCCTCTCATCCCCACTCCTTCTGGCTTATGTTAATGAAAATATTACTATACAGTGAATAAAGAGCATATATGTGGCTAAAAGCGAGAGTTATGACAAGATATCAAACCTCTCATCATAATAATTAGGTGTCAAAAAGAAAAGGCAAAAGTGCATTTTTGAGGTGCATATGCTGTTCTGGTTACATTTTTCCTCTTCTGACAGAAGCTGTAGGAGCAGGTCTGCGGTCCCACCACAAGCCTGGAGCAGCTGGAGACAGGTCTGCTGCAAGCACAGACAGCACAGGGCTGGGGTGGTGATTATCACAGGACCTGCTTGGCCAGCCCAAAAACTCGGGGTACTTCTGGAGCTCTTGCTGTTGCAGGTGTTGTCTTCCCTGACACCTGCTATGGACCCTGGTGGAGGAGAACAGGGTCTTAGGACATCTGGCTCCCATTCTCCTGTTTCTTCCTCCCATCCTCCTGAACTGACACCTGCTCTTCTCTCGGAGCAGCAGTGGTAACTTTGCCTGTGCAGCTCAGTTAATTTTCAGTAAGATGGGGTTACTGCTGAAGAAATACTGGAATAAGATTCTTGGAAAAGACTTCACTTATTTAAAAGTATTTAAGAGTGTTTTCTCTAAAATGCAGAACACTGAGTTCTAGGAATGAACTAGGAATGCCTAAGGATTTGCCACTCCTCAGTTATGCGGTCATATCAACCTCAAGCCATTTCACACAATCATGTACTCTCTTCAGTTTGCTCCCTAACACACTTATGCCAAAAGCTATGACAAATGCAGAGACAAGTGATGTCAAGAAATAATAAACATATAACCTTTTTATAAGTATATCAACCAAACCAGCAAGACAGTATTTCATATTTTCTGGTCAAATTTGCTCTTGGGATAAATATTAAAAGACGGATAACCTCAGCAGCTTCAAACCTGACTTGTGTGGTAGGCTACCTTAGGATTGATCACCAACAAAAGATCACAACAGAGATCTTCATTTCTGCACAACTTCAAAAAATTTGTGGTGGGGTCGTGAAACTGGAAATGTTTGTGTTTGAGAAAGTTGCAGTGCTAAAGTGGTTGTTATACAGAATCTCTGATATCTTTTTGATGTTGCTTAACTTTTAGTACTAATGACTTTTAAGGGGTTTAATTATCTTAAACTGCTCTAAAGGCTTAGACTGTTTTAAGGAGTTTAACTTATAGTTGTGCCAGTCATGGTTCATAGGGTTGAGGGATCCCAATTAAAGCAGCGTATGGCCAGAACACGCAGTTCAGTGCTGATGAATGTTCAACATGTTGAAGAAGTCATAATTTTCAGCTTTTTTCCCCTGATTTTTCTTTTCAATAGAGGACTATCACATGGAAACATAGAGGTTTTGCAGCACTGATGTTCAGGGTAAATATGAATTTCCTCAGAAGTTAAGTATTAACTCTGGAACTAAAAGGTGATATGAAAATCTCAAGTGATATTTCAGTGCTTTTTGGCATGTTGTTTATTTTGGGGTTTTCACTGCTGTCTTAGGATTTCTCTGTAGGAGTAGATCATTGAAACAGATCCTAGCTCTCAGTAGTGCTTCTCATCTGCTCATTGAAGTGGCTGTTTGCATTGCCCTCTCCAACTTGAAGAAGGGCAGGTGACAAAAGTTTCAGAGGTTTGCAACAGCTACTTTATTTTCACTGCGGCATAGTAAGAAGACACCAGTTCCTCTCCTTTCCCCTTGGGGAGGGAACTCTCTGTTCCCATAAAACAAGGCTGAACCTCAAAGACCCGGCAGGCTGCCTGGAAGCAGTCATGTAGAAAGCAAAGGCAGATGACCATCCATTGCAGCCAGAAGAGACTCAGGGCACAGAGAAGAGATAGGGCAGTAAAGACCTGGATTGGGCAAGGAATACAGAGAGTCCCAAAGCTGGTGACACTGAGCATAGCTGTGGCTGTGTGCTGGAGCACGTTAGCTTTACCAATCATCATCTGCATAGCCTAGCTCTTCTCAGCAGAAATTGATTCTTATTATGTTACAGTAAATTCATGTCATATTCAGTTGTGCTGAAAGGCTTTCTGGAGCTCAAGCTACAGAGGAAGGTTGCAGCCCTGTGTTTCTTGTCTAGTGTTGAAGGAGTCCCTGGCCAGATGATTGGTCTCATCTTCCTATCACAGCTTCTCACTCCTTCCAAGAGTTTATTTACTCATTGGCAGTGATCTCCTCCAAGGAGAGATGACTCTGCCATTGACCCAGTTGGAAATGTAAGAATGGACCTTGCTGAGTGAATATTTCTGTCTGGGAGATGCTTAAAATGCTTGGCACAGTGCTAGGAATATTTCATTAACAATAACAGTAGTACTGTCTCTCTAGTAAAGATCTTTACAAACACAGGAGAGAGAGGACTAAAACACTACAGCAGTACATTCATCTGGGGCAGTTACAGAAAAATCCCTTTTGCTACTGCCACAAGCTCTAACTGTGAAAAGAAAGGGTCTGTTTGCACTTGTGCTGAAGAGGTAAGGTCGATGTGTTCCTGATTTTTACATAATTTTTATATAATACCACAGAAGCCCTTAAGATTATAAGAAATACAGATGAACAGCAGGAAATACGAATGTGCCAGTTGTGTTCCTGCGGCTCCTAATTTAGTGTTTAGAGTGTATTAGGCACAGACACATTAGACAAAGGCACATATGATTTGAGCTTTGGGCTCTGCCTCACCTCTGTCATTTTAGAATGAGACTGGGACCATTCCCGTCTTCCCCTTTCACCGGTCATTCCAAGTCCTTTGGCACCACCATGACTTAACCACTTTATATTACAAATACCTTATAAACTGCCTTGTGAGGAAAGAGAATGTTATTGCACCCATGTGACTCATTAGAAACTGTATGACAAGAGAAGAAAGTAGATTATCCAAGAACACATTGAAAATTTCAGCAAGTCAGAGAGTTCAACCTGCCTTTCTTAAGTTCCAGACTTTCTGTAAGCCATGGGACTTTAGTGGAAGAGGCCTGCCCTCTCCTAACAAGCTCATCAACACACCCACTTAAGATCTCCAGGACAAAAGCACATGCAGAAATTGGACCCTTTGCATTAGACCAAAATTCAGAAAAAAACCCCAAACTATTAACTCTTTAAATCTCAAATGTTAATTGTTCCATGTAGCCTCCCTTTATTGTCAAGAGCTCTGGATTACACATCCAGGTTTACTGCAATCAGTTCCGGAAAAAAATGCAGGAGCAATCTGACTGCATCCAGGAATTTTGCAAGAAATCACAGAACAACTTGCAAAAAGGACAGAGAAGAGAGAAACTGTGTATTTGTAGCCTGGCTCAAACTTCCCTAAAGAGCTAATGTGTGACAGAGATCAGAAATTTAAACTACCGTGTTCTGCTGCTTCCTTATTGTCCCCACAATATCCCTAATTATGGGAAGTCATGTTGGAACAAAGGCACACATAAAACTGTACCTGGAATTGCAGAACAAAAATGAAAAGCACACTTTCCAGAGAATCCAGAGAAAAATACCTGTGCAAATAATGTGAAACATGAAAAGGTAAGGCTCAGAAAAGGTTTCTCTGCTGTTACTTGACACAATAGGGATTTAGTAAATAAAGGGTTTCCATCAAAAGATGAATAAGACCACTGTCAAAGGAAAACATACCAGAAGCAGAATCTTCACTTGCTTTGTCATGTCACCCTGTCTTTATAAAGCTGTGAAGTCAGTGATGAGCTCAGCATAGTGCCTGGGCAACAAAGAAGGCTTTTCTTTCTTTCATACAAGAGCCTGGAGAAAGTGTCCAGTTGAAGGTGCTGGTGCAAGGCTGGTGGTCTCCCAAACTACTTCTCTTGCCACCAAAAGAAAAGATGGGGAAAAAGAATCAATATAAGGGGCTGGAATGAAAAAAGTAAGGGAAGTCAAAACTAGGTCTGGAGGTCAGGGAAGTCCGGGAGGAGATGCAAGGATTTATCTCAGTGCTGGAGCAAATTCTTGTGGACATGAATATATGGTATTCACCCTTGGGATGAAAATGTGGATTCTGTAATAATTCTCCAAGGCAAAGAACATGATCTCAGCATCAAAAGAGTTTTAAAATTGAAACTTGGACTTAAACAAGACAAAAGGTCAGGCTTGCTCTTAGCTTGTCCTCAGGAGGAGATTGAAAAGTTGACTAAAGATTTTTTTTTTAAGGGTTATTTCTGTTCAAAGAATGAAAGAGGCTTGTGGTAATTTGCTAAATATAAATACAGAAGACTTAGACATCAGGAGGGTACTTTCTGTCCATGTCTGCATCCAAAACTAGATGATCTCTCTGGTTAAACTGCTTCTCATTTCCAAAGGCAGGATGATACCCCTCATCTCTTGAAGCTGAACAAAAGGTGAACGATTTCCAGTGTACTGAGCTATATTCTGCCCTCAGAGCTATTGAACTTGTAGTCAGTTTAAATCTGATGTGGAAATTGAAAAAGAGAGACTAGCTGTGATTTTCATGAAGCGTATCTCCCTTCTAACAAGAATACTTAATAATTTTCAAAATACTTCTTGAATTCGGTTACTTCTCTCCCGATATCAGACATCAGACATCAGAATCAGACAGGACTGCTCTCTGAGCCTCATGGATGAATTTTGGAGGCAGGTTTATCCTCTGTTATTTGCAGATACATGTCAGCAGGTTAATGGGGAGGGGAGGCAAGGAGAGGAGAGAACTAACTATCCAACAGAGACCTGAGTGCCAGGGACTAGTCCCACAGGGAGCTGTGGAAGATCTACACAACAAATCCCATCACAAGAAGCAAAAGCTAATGTTTACCTCCCCCTTAGTTTAGTGCTGTCAGCTGCAGAGAAACAAAGCTGAAGAGAAATCAGGAATAAAATCCAATCATCCACATGCTGTTGATTGGTTTTACCTGCTCTTGGGTGCATAGGTTGATACAGCTGTGAGATACTGCTGCATTGCCTCAGAGGGACACGCATTGCTGGCAGAAGTTTTGTGCCAGACAAATAGATAAGTGAAGCTGTAATGGACTATAGGTTTTTTCTTCAGGAATTCCATTTTGTGGAAGATTACAAATTGCATTTATTGACCAATTTTATTGAGTGAGGAAGAACTCTGAAAAAAATAATTCCTTTTACAGCTTTGACTTGCCAGAGAGAGTTAGAGCTTGTGATTTCTGAGAGCTGGTCCCAGTGAGCTGGCCTGGTACTTCATCATGCCGTGGAGACCTGCAGTGTGATATTGTGCTGAGAGTACTGGGGAGAAATACATACAGGAAAAATACCAGCTGTGCATTCCATGCAGGATTCACCTTGTGGGTAGGATCCAAGCTGCAGAGGCTCATATGGAATGAGGACAGTAAGGATGAGCGTGTTTGTTTATTCAACCCACGACTGTATGAGATGGTAAATCCAATTCTAGGACCAGGTGAAAGCACCATGGCTGCGTGATGCTCGGTGCTGAAATGGTACATACTTACTCTGCTGTGTCAAATGCTTTTTTAAGACGTGAAGGGACACTCTGTTCTGGCAGATTGTAGATCATGCACAGTCTGTCTGTGCTTCAGTGACTTCGTGATGAGTCAAGTATGGTCTGTCCTTCCACAGCTGGTGTAAGTCCTCTATATGAATTTAATGGTTCCTAACAGCACTAAATCCTGTGAGCTTTGGCTGAATAGATTATTCAAATGTGGTTGTATGCTTGCATCTGACCCAGATGAGATCCATTCTGCTGTGCCCCACTAGTGTGCAGGCCACGTATGAATGGTTGCAGAGTCAGTGTTCATGTTCATCCCTTGCCTGTGCAGAGTATGGTGTGGGTTCCTCAGACAAAAGAGTTTGTGATCCTGCAGCTGGAGATCATATCACAGTGCCTTACCACCAGCAGGGCACAAAGGTTTCATAGGCAGTTTTAATCCTGGCATTTCCTATTCATGAGTGGATGATTTTGTCCCCTTGGTGATCTTTTTGTGTGTCATATGATCATAAGTCTACACTTGTGAGCATTTTCCTTGCAATGCTTGGCTATTTTGTCTATAACTCTTCAACAGTGTGCTTTTGTGTCTTCCCTTGTAGAACTTTTGCCACTGCTCAGTTTATAATCTTTAGTGATCAATTCTGCTGTGAAACAAAGCACTCTAAGGCACGATTGCTTAAGCATCTACAATAATGAGACTAAATGTTTTGGCATTGGGGAGCTGCCATAAACAGAGCTTCTTTTGTGATGGGTTCCTGCTGGAAGTTATTGAAATCTCCTATCAGTATTTTTTGTTAAGTTTCAAAACATACTGCTTCCTTTATTACCTGTATCCCGAGCGATTCTCTCTGTCATTCAACAAATTAATAACACAGCTGTGTTAGAAGCCAGGTTTGCATGTGAACTTGAGGGTGACTTTCACCAAAATGCAATTCAGCTGCGTGCTGCACCAGGTGCCAGGTGTTGGGGCCAACCTGGGACAAACACTGAGCTGGTTTGTTACAGAGCTCTTGGAAGGGAGGCTGCTTTTGTGCCTCTGCCAGGAGAGAGTGAGCAGCCTTCCTTGCTGTGAGGCTGCTCACTATGTCTCTTACCATGGGCTGCTGGTGACGGTCATCCCATTAGGAGCTACAGCAGATAACCTGCTTTTCAAATGGGAGCTTGTCCCTGGTAAGATCAAAAGCCTTCACACTGCAAATCGAGCACACTTTTAAATAAATGCTGCACCTCTCCAGAACAGTCTCAGGTTTTTCAGCAACATAGCAGGAGTGAATTTAGCTGCCCTAACTAAAAGGAACAGATACTGAGGTAAAATTATAGAATGGTGTGGTTGTAAGTGACCTTAAAGATCATCAAGTTCCAATCCCCCTGCCATGGGCAGAGACACCTTTCACTAGACCAGGTTGCTCGAAGCCTCATCCAACCTGCCCCTGAACACTTGCAGGGATGGGGCAGCCACAGGTTCTCTGGGCAACCCGTCTCAGTGTCTCACCACTCTCAAAGTAAAGAATTTCTTCCTAACACCTAATCTAAACCTACTCTCTGTCAGTTTGAACCCATTCCCTCTTTTCCTACCACTACATGCCTTTGTAAAAAGTCCCTCTCCAGCTCTCTTGTAGGCTCCCTTCAGGTACTGGCAGGGGTTTTAATGTCTCCCCAGAGCCTTCTCTTCTCCAGGCTGAAGAACTCCAACTCTATCAGTCTGTCTTTATAAGAGAGGTGCTCCAGCCCTCTGATCATCTTTGTAGCCTGCTCTGGACTTGCTCCAGCAGGTCCATGTCCTTCTTATCTTGGGGCCTCAGAGCTGGATACAGCATTCCAGGTGAGGTGTCACCAGTGCAGAGCAGAGGGGGAGAATCCCCTCCCTTGCCCTGCTGGCTGTGTTGCTTTGGGTGCAGCCCAGGATATGTTTGGCTTTTTTTGGGCTGCCAGTGCACATTGCTGGGTCATGTCCAACTTCTCATCCACCAACACTCCTCCTTTGATCTATGATCCCGAGATCTGCTCCTGTGACAGAACATGGAAGGAAGGGATGGGGTATAGATGGAAAAGCAGTGGTGATGACCCTGTGTAGAGATCAGAGAAGTGAGGACAGGTCGTGCTGTTAGGCCTGATGTTGGAAATAGCAGCTCTGCACATATTCTGTCCCTAGTCAGCTAGAGGTGGAGGCAGCAGAAGACAGTGTGACTCTCCAGCACCCTCGAATAGGCAGATTGGGCAGCTGCATCATAGCTGGCTGGTGTGCTTTGGCTTCTTGCTCTGGGAAGTTAGCTGCTTCATTAACTCCTAGAGCCAGCCCTGTACCTCTTTACATAAGGCCTCAATTATTTCTCTTTATATTTGTGTTGCACTACTTTTTCCCCCTCTCAGCTACATCTCTGCCCATTCTTGTTTGCACAGAGAGGGAAAGATCTAACCAGCACTCTTCTGTAACAAGGATGCTCTTTTGATTCAAATGGCAGCAGTCTGTGTGATTGTACTGAGCATCTTTGTTTCCATCTCCAGCTGCCCTCCTCTGCAGGGTGGGCTATTGCAAACGTGACAGATCTACCACTAACATGATGGGATTCTCACAGCAAGCATGGCTCAAGCAGATGAAAACACAATAAACATCCCCCCAAATTGTCAATGAGGGTAAATATTAGCTTCATTAGTGGAGACTTCTCTCTCTTTCGTGCCAGCACATAATGTTAGCAACAGCATCTTTAGTTCTTGTCTGCAGACTGCTGAGGCCATGCTGACTGGGAAACACCCATGTGCCTACATCCATCCAGGAGAGCAAGGGGAGCATTTTTCTGTATTGCAGCCAAACCCACTTTCTTCCAGCACAACAAAAACCTGCTACACAAGCTTCATGTTAGACGTGTTGAGGGGGGTGGCAAAGTAGGAAAAAATGGAAGTGTGGCCAGAAGGCTGGTGCCTCAGACACCCTTGGCATGGAAGTTGTAGCTGTGTTTCAACAGCGGCAGAAAAGCACACAAAAAGTGAGCAAGCTTCCCTTTTGTCCCTAGCAGCAGACCAACACCAACTCTAATCCAGAGAATGTGGTGGAGTACAGCCACAGTTTTGCCTGGACCCTGGGGACCTGTCAGCTGTACACAGCTAGAAGTGCGTCTACAGGAGTGAGGGGATGTGGGCATCAGCCAGAGGGAGATGATGAACAGAAAGGAATTGGCAGGTAGAAGCAGAAAGAGTATCCTATGTTGGGGAAGTGGTTGATGTGCTGGAATACTTGTCCTGGGAACAGTGCAAGGCTATTAAGGGCACTGACTTGGAGATTGCAGGGCCTTCTGTGATCCGAAGGCTACAATGAATATTAATCTCAGCAAGCACAGCAATAAAATGGGGAAGCCATGCTAGCTCACAGAATAAAACCCAGGAGATGATTTTACTGTATCACAGGCTTGCATAGAATTGCTTAGTAAATTGCTAGGCCCTGCTGTTGATATGAGTTGCAAAGCTTTAAAATGTAGCCTTCTATTCTCTTTCCATTTTCTGGTACACAAAGTATGTATGGCAGGCTTGTCTGAATCCCATGAAAGACTGGAGGGTGTTTCTGTTCCTCTGGAAGCACAACAGGGAGAAATTTGCCGCAGCAAGTTATGGATGGGATTGGAGCAGTGTCCCTGCTGCTCCCATGCACCCTACTGTCCAAACAGCTCCCACGTGGAGGGTGCCCTGTGCTTGCATGCCGGGAGAGAATGTGGAATATCTTGGGGACTGCAAATGATTCCCTCAATCTTTATACACGTAGTCTCTTATTACAGAAAACTGAGCATCCATGCAGACATTTTCACCAGTTCCACAGTACCAGTTTAGTGACACATCTGAGATTACCTCAACTGAGACAGCACTCTGAAAATTAAGAGGTGATTACCCAGCTCTTTGCACAGTTTTAAAACTAATCTTTAGAGATTATTTTAACATTTCTTTTTAAGGTCCATTTTAAACCTAACCAGTGCAATTTTCCTGTGATAGTAGAGGCAACAATAACAACCCTGTGTTGGGTTTGTTTTTTAATTGGAAGCCACACCACCAGGTTTATAAAGTAGCACATGGTTTTGAGGCTCATCCAGCTGGGAGGTGGCTATGGAACAAAGAAGTGGAGATGAGGTAGAAGCAGCAGTTGCTGAAGACTTTGCTGCCATCACATTCTTCATACTGACACACTGTGGCCTCCATTTTAGCATTAAACGTAAATGAGAGAAGGTGCTGTGAGTCATCGCTGAGGGATGTTTGCAAAGAGTTTTGAGATCCTTACAGTTACCTGACAAAGAAATGCTCTTGAAGAACAGACATCTCTGTTGTTACCCTACAAGATTTCCCAGGCAGACAGTAATAAACAAGAATCACTGCAGGTCATGGCCAGTCATGTAAGAATCACATGTTTTGAGAAGAAGGAGGGAGGAGGGCATGTTAGTTGGCAGATACATTTCTGTTGTCTAACTGCAGGAAGGTGGAGGGAAGACTCACAGTTATGGGTTGAGCTTTTGACCCTGTTCAGGATGCAGGTGGCTGAGCAATTTTTGTCTAGAAGGCTGCAACTGCTGAGTGCATTAAGGCCATGATTTGCAGTAACCAGCTGAAATCTTATTTCACCATAGTTGGTTTTTGTCATTCTCTCCCAACTCAGTTGTTCCATCTGTGGTGCTGGTACAAGCATTTATGCTGTATGTCAGACAGACATTTTGAGGGGAAAGTTATTTTTCATCCTGAGCTAATTCAACAGCCAGGTGGACAAACACCAGGTTCAGCTCAAGCAAGAGTGAGGTGCAGGAGCATGAGTACAGGCTTTTTAAACCAAGTTAAGCAGACCAGGCACAGCTGACCATGTAGCACACTGTACATTATACTGGGTAGATGGTTTCCACCAAGAGCTCTATTTCACAGAAGTACTGAGATCGGGTATTGTTGCATTAAATGTTTTGTACATGACACCAAGGTAAAGTGTCTCTGTTTAAAAAGCCTCTAAAGCCTCCAAAGACAGTTCTGATGCTGTGGGAGTGGCTGTCACCTGCATAGGACCATTCAGCATCCAGCAGATAACCATTCCTCTGCAGTGACATTGGTGCTGGGTTTTGCAGCAATTTGATATGGGAGCTCAGTGAGGAGGGAGTTGCTTTGATGGCTAGAAGGAGTGAGGGAAAAATAAGGAGAAAAGGGGGAAGAGAAGTGAGAATGAGTTGAAGAGGGAGGCTGGTCCAAGGGAATCAGAAAGGAGGATATAGGAACAAACTGCTATTCAAGAAAAAATGCCTGATTTAAAATTGCAGAAATGGATGACATTGTGAGTACAGCTTTGAGCTTGCTGGTATGATTATATGTCTTTTCCTGCCAGCCTTCAACACAACAACCCATGCACCCAGCTCTTTGCAGCACATGTTTTATCTTTTCTTCTCTTTTCCACACAAGCCTGTGTGACTCTGGGGTAGAAGACTCCCCATGGCTTTCTACACAGAGTCAGTCAGTCTTGTATAGTTACTGGTGGGTGTGAGGAATATTTATTTTTAAAGGAGCTTTTAGAACTGAGGGGGACAAAAGAAAGGAGGACCCATGCAACAGGAAAAGTATCTTTCTAGCCTGCTGCTGCTGTACATTGCTAACCTGTTACCCCAAATACAGCTGTTTTTCAGGAGCAGGAAAAATCCTTCTAACACACTGATGGGATCCCATGGCATGGGATGCAATAGGCCAATGTGAAAACTGTACAGCATTTGTCCTTTAATTGCCAGCTCTGTCCTTGCTCTTAGAGTCAACATGCTCTTCTGACTGGACTTCCCATTTCCATAGAAATGCCAGCCCAGTTCTGTAGAAGTTCTGCATCATTTTATATGGTGTTTGTTTTGTGTGGCACAGCTCGAAATGCTGCAGCCTGCCTCTCCTGTTTTTCCCCTTTATTGCTTGATTGCTTTCATTTTGCTCTTTGTTTCTTCCACCGTATTGTTCATTTATTTGCACTCCCTTTGTGCCTTGTCTCAAGGCTGTGAGCAACGTCTCAGTGCAGGGAATTCATTGTGCTACCACGTCATAGTGAAAAGAGCTCCCATTCAGAGCCAAGGGAGCGTTTTTTTAAAGGGAAAACTGTGTTATCCACAGCTTCATGTTTGTACAGCTCAACGTACAAACAGTGTCCCCTTTGGCACCGCTTTATCTCCTACTGTTTATGACAAGGTATGAATCAAGGAAGAGAGAAATTATGACAAAGGAGCAAGTTGGAGCCTGTTGAAAGGGAGAGCAAGCAAGCAGGGCAAATGTCCAAAGCCACAGGTCATGGAAAGACCTTGTAGAATACAGCTATGATTTGGGACAAGACTTCTAACAAATGGGTGGGAGCAGAGAGAAGCACCTACACCTCTGTGTGAGGTCTCGTGTTTCTGCCCCTGAGCTGCTGCAGTTTACAGACAGATGCATTCAGTTGGACTTGATGATCTTAAGGGTCTTTTCCAACCTAGATGATTCTGTGATCCACTTGAGCTCACCTCAGTTTAAGCTTGCACTCAGATGTTCAGCAGTGAAGGACAGCAGCTGAAAAGCAGGTACACACACCCACTTCTGAATGGGGTGTAACTGCCAGACAGCCCTGCAAAATCTGTCCCTGAAAATAAGCTGGTGCCTGGGCTTCCCACATGAGGTTCAAGACAGTGAGGCCATCAGAGGAGCAAGCTGCCATGACAGCAGTGAGAAGATTAATTCCAATGGATGTGATAAAAGAAGGGCTAAATGGAAGAAAAAGCTCACTGCTGTCAGAGTGAAAAACATAAACAGGGATTTTTGGAAGAAAAAAATTAAGGATGCTTTGTCATCTCTACTCCAGCACATTATAAACATGGTACCTTCTTGAGCCAGGGCTGCCAGGTGGGTAGTAAAAGTCCCATTAGTGCTCACTGTAATAGATGAGGCTTGCATTGGGTTTGGCTTAATAGAGCTCCATGGAGAAACAGGAGATGTTAGTGAAAAACTTAATGGAGACAACTGCTGCCTGTGGGCAAGAGTGGGGAAGAGAACTTAAAGAAAAGTCCTGAAACTGGGCAGAGCTATAGCATAAAACTTTATAAGCAAGGACCCAGATCCAACATGGCCTTCTATAGGTACCTCTGCTGATAGCAGCGTGAAGCCTCTGGCTGGGCTAGCACTCAGCAAACAGCACATGCTGCAAGACAGCAAGGGAGGGTGCTCTGTAGTGAAAGCAGAAATTTCAGTTGCTTAATATAGGTAGAGTTCCATGAAGACCTGTGCTCCCCCTGCACAAGTGCTTGGCTAGCACTGTGACTTGGTGTTGGTCCTTGGCAAGGCTGGGGCCTGAGAGCTGCTCTTGTATGAATTTCCTTGCTGACATTCAAACCTGAACACTTAGATTTGGCTTCCAGGCACTGGTGCTGAAGTCATAGAATCATGGAATTGTTTAGGTTGAAAAGAACTTCAAGACCATTCAGCCCAAACTTTAATGTGTAACACACTGAAAAAAGTTACGTGCAAATACCTATTCCTTGTACCCAAATGAGCTTTTCATGTTTATTCTTCAAGTGGACTTTTCTTTACATATTTTGAGATTCATCGCCTCCATTTCAGAGATTAGTGTGACTTCTATTAAGAAATTAAGTCCATGGCAAGTCAATCACTGTATAATTAGCTCCAATCTGTGTTCCCATTAGCTGCAACATCCTTTACCTGCCATTGAGCACCCTTCAGTAAAGGGTGTGAAGATTCTTGTGACCTTGAAAATGCATCCAAAAACCAGAAGCAATATGCTCCAGACAGATATTTGCAGGCTACTGAGAACACATATCAGGAGCTGTTCGTTATCCTCAGTTGTGGTATTTAGTATGGTTTAGACTTTTTCATTAGTCTTCAGAAACTGTGACAGATAACTGATGGAGAAGTAAGGATAAGCAGTTCCTCTTAAGGCATTTTTGTCTTGATGTGTATCAATTTTGAAACAGGTCTGGCTTTATGGACAAGACAAGAAATTTTTTTAAGGCTATATAGTGATGACAAGACACGGGCATTTAATAGGATTTTAGGCTGCTACCAAGCACAGCAGGTGCAAACAGCCCATCAAAACCATTCAAGATGTCTCTACAGAGCATGGGTATCTATAACCAACTCATTTTTAACTCTGTTACTCAAACAAGTGTGTGCCAATAGCAGCATTATCCTAATAAGAGAAAAGCTCTACTTCTGCAGAGCTCCCTGGTTTCTAAGTCCTCCTTCACATTCAGTTTTCTGCCCTGCCAGAGCAAAGGGCCAGGGTGAAAAGGGACAGAGATTATATATACAGTGGGGCAAAGCTTTCAGGTGTGGGGGGAAGATTCCTATGTAAAAGGTGCCAAGTGAACATCCAGCACTATACCAAAGAGCAGCATACTTGTGAAGGTGTTGCCTTTCCCTGGGCTTAGAATTAAAAGCCAAACATGGTTAGAGGGGAAAAAAGGGTTTTACCTCAGTATTTATTGAAGGATCCTCAGGTGCACCACATCCAGGCAGGATGCACCCCCAAAAGCACACCAAAAATGCACATCCAAAAGTGCCCCCACCAGAAGATGCACCCCTCAGAATGCACACCCTGAAGAATGCACACCCCAAGGAATGCACCCACACGATGATTCACGTATACAGTTACAGACCTTGCACATTAGGATATCTATCACAGATTCCCCAATGAGAGGCTCAAGAGAAGCCCCGTCCTGAGGAACCTTCTCCCTGGATGGGTCTATCTCGGTTTACAGAATGTGTTCTGGAGAGGGCCTTGGTGTCGGGGCTTTCTGACCCCCCAGCCGCGAGATTTCCAAGATGTTTGGTCTCTTGGCTTAACGGAACTTTGGGTCTAAGCTAATTATCAGATTTGGGGAATTACAAGTATGTGGGCTAAAAGCACTAAGGATACATAAAAGTTGTATAAAAGGGTATATGAAAGGGTATATAAAAGAGGTATATGAAAAGGCAAAAAATCATCATGGCATCGAAGAGAAGGAAAAAAATCCAAGTTAGAGGACTGATCCCACAAAGACTTTTGGGGTAATAACCTGAGGAGACTAAAAAAGACATTTTATTCTGCTACATTTTTATTTTTGTGTGTGGGTTTTATACCAAACCTTAATGTTTTCCATAAAGTATCATTTTTCAAATGTGCAGTTGACATTCAGGTAGAGCACTCAAAGTGGCTGAGAGAGCGTTTTCTCCTTCTCATTGCTGACCTTCTGATTTTTAGAAAGTTTGAAAATGGAAAATGCTCTTTTTCCATTCTGCTAGATGGAATGTCATTGCCATCAATGTACGCTCTTGCAAAGACAGTGCACCTTTACCTTGTATTTTCCAAAACACAAATGTTTGGGTCTTGGTTGAAAATAGTTCATGCACGCCCTGTAAGAAGTCTTGGTTGCTTTATGGGGAGCTGGAAGGGTCAGAGGAGCCTGCAATGAGCAGCTTTTTGCACAAGGGAGTTTTCTTGTGATTTAATATGCTGTATTCTAGAGCATTCTCTCCTGTAGTTACTGCCTCCTCCTAGGGGAACTGATGTGTCCACTCTGAACAAGGGGTCTGGGCAGCAGAGGGGGAGCTGACTGACAGGCAGCAGCCAGAGTGGGGTAATAAACAGCTCCTTTTCAGCTGGCAGCCTGTCACGAGTGGGGTCCCCCAGGGATCAGTGCTGGGCCCAGGGCTGTTTAATATCTCCATGAGTGATCTGGATAATGGGATCAAGCATACCTTGGTGAAGTTTGCCAGTGATTCCAAACTGAGTGGAAAAGTGGGCACTTTGGAAAGGAGTGCTTCCCTGCAGGAAGACCTGGATAGGCTGGAAGAGTGGCCTAACAAAAACCTTATGAATTTCAACAAAGACAAATGGGAAAATATAATCATAGAGTGCAGCTCAGGCTGAGATCTACCAAGATGGGGAGAAGCTCGGTGGAAAAGGACCTGGAGGTCCTGGAGGGACCAGCTCAGTGCACCACAGCAGCACATGGTTCACTCACAGCAACCCAGCAGGATGCTGGGCTGCACTTACAAGCGCATCACCAGCAGACATAAAGAAGTCACTATCCCACTCTACTCAGTGCTTGTCAGGCCACCCCTGGAGTACTGTATTCATTTTGGTCCCTGCTATCCAAAAAAGATGTGGACAAGCAGGAGAGGGCCCAGAGAAGGGCCACAAAGATGATCAAAGGTCTGGGAAGCCCATCCTATGAAAAAGGCTGAAAGAACTGGCTTTTCTCAGTCTTGAGAAAAGAAGGCTTAGGGGAGACCTTATCACCACGTTTATCCAGTATTTAAAGGCTGGCTATGAAGAAGGTGGAGAGTCCCTTTTTTGCACCAAATCACATGGAAAAGACAGAGGGTAAATGGGTCCATGTTACTTCTGGGGAGATTCCAATTAGACACGAGGAAAATTTTTCATAATGAAATCAATCAGCAACTGGAATAGTCTCTTGAGGGAAGTGGTGGATTCCCCAATACTGGACATTTTTAGGATTTCTCTGGACAGGGTGCTGGCTTGTCTTGTCTAGACTGTAGTTTTGGCAAGAAAGGTTAGACCAGATGATCCTTGTGGTCCCTTCCAACCTGGCATTTTATAGTTCCATGAATCTAGGATTCTGACACTGGCTTAAAATGACCCCAAGGACAGCTTGCCATTTGAACGGGATGTCTCATCCAGGCATGGAATAAGAAATAGCTGCTACATGCTCAGTGTACCCCTAGATGCGTCACAAATGCTGCTCTCACAGACAGGTGCTAACTAGGCACTGCAACTGTTACAACTTGACAGAGTTCCTCAGCAGTTCCCCAAAATTTTCTGCCTGAGGGAACATACCCTATCGTGTTACACCAGACAAATGGTTTTCGACATTCTTCCAATTTTCCAGCCACTAAAAATTCCAGCAGAGGTGTGGGCTCTTGTGGAGAGACTAGGTTTTCTTTTCTTGGTCTTTATCCATGGGCTCCTTAAAAATAATTCACAGACCCCTGGGATCTCACATAGCATGGGTTGAAAACCACAGTACCGGATCAGTAAACAGATCCCCTGGTGAAATGAAGACATTTTTTCCTAGCTGCAAGTAATACAGAAGTAGATGTGAAGTTAGTCCAGTTCCATGTGTTTGTCGTTAGACAATGTGTTCTTGTGGATAAAGCAGTGATCTGGCAATCAGGAAGCTGGGTAGCAAGCAGGACCTACAGTTGTGCATCATGCTCTGCAAAGCAAAAAGTGTGGCTGATGCTTGTGGAGAGGTGAGACAAGCACTCAGCCCAATATTTTAGAGCCATAGAAGCAATTTTGTATAGAAAACTGGCTTCTGAAAAGGGCAAGTAATGAAGCGTATTTTTTGGACGGGAGAAGTTCTGAAAAAGATCTTTCTTGACATACTGTGTTACTACAGAGAGGCATTTTCCTGGGACTTTAACAGAAGTGGATTTCCTAGAGTGATGACAGGAGGAGCAGCACTGGAGATTTTCTTTCCATATCCCAGTGCCACCAGAACAAATTTCCTTTTGGGTGTGTAGCAAACCTGTTTCTTCTGTATTACAGGAGGCAGTGGGAGTGTAGTACTTCATTGAGAAGTTCAGTATGTCTCCAGTTAAACTGCATGAGCTGGCTGCAGTTCAGCCTACTTGGTAAAGATGCCATCAACCTTTTAACTTTGCCAGCAGGCTTCAGAGGAGCATCACATTCACCTAATAAAACACAAGGACTAACTTTTTCATTCTCCTTCCAAATTGCTGTCTGAATGCAGCCTGCTGGACATCATTGCCACATCTTACATCTCCTCAGTAAGCTACTGGGCTGATCAAGATACCTGTAAGAGTCATGAAAATTTTTGCAAGAGTTGCATGGAAAAGTGAATATCCAGGAGTAGGAGAAGGTCTCATCTTCCTACTAAACATGCCTTTAGCCCTGATGGATAGAAATATAGGAACAAACTGGATATTGACTTTCTAAGATGGGATAGGGAAATGAGGGCTGCTCCCTTGCTGATTGGATATGCATCAAAATGCTGAACAGGTTCCTGAAAACCTGCCACTAATGCTTCATATCTCACATTGCCAGAATGTTTTAAGTGGTTCTTGCTGCTTTCCTGAACAGCCAGTTCTTGCAGCTGGGTGTTTGGAAAGCAGAGAATTTGTTTCTAGGGATCAGTTTTAACTGTGGACTATATAAGGATTTCTCTCAGAAGGAGAGACAGTATATAAGGATCTAAAAACATTTCCATGACTGGAAATGAAAACTTCTGAACCTCTTCAGAAGGGAGTTTCTGAAGGAGAAAATACAAGGAGGAGAGGACTTCCTTCTATCATCTTTCCAAGGAATCAGTCTTAATTTGGTGGCTGAAGAGAACAGTGTGCTTGGGATTTAGTCTGTGTGAGGTACACAAGTAATGCATGAAGGAGCATCACTTGTTTTGTAGGTACAGAGAGTATTTCAAGCATAATATCTGCATTCTGGCTCTCCTGCACCAGAATGAATCTGGATTATTTCCACTGCAGACAAAGACAGAACTTCCTGTGATTTACGGCAGAATCTTCATGTTTGGAGGCAATCAGGCGCAGTTCCAGACAATCATCCGTGACCCACTGTACTTGTATCCAGTTTTTAGTCTACATCTGACCTCGTGTCACCTCCATATATCTGTTAAGCACTGCAGATGTCACATTGAGTCCAAGGACTTTCAAGTGGAGAGTACTTGTCTAATAACCTTGTAACTCCTGGAAGACTTCTCAGAAGCAGGACGTGGTGTTCAAGTCTGATACTGCCTTTAGTGTGTCCAGCCCCCACCTCTTTTTTATCACACATAATCCTGTGGCATTAGAGAGCTGTCTCACAGCCACTGCTCTGCTGTCATTTTGGTGTAGGTCCCTGCTTTTTGGTTTGGAGTCCAAATAAAGTGACACTTGGCATTTACAAACTGTGTAGCCCATGCAGAGTGTTGTCCCAACATGAAGCTGCTGACCCACATGCCAGCTGTATGAATTAGGTCACCCTGGCTCTGTTTTGTCTTCATAGTACAGATAAGGAAAATGTTTTATCCTTCTGGAAGTCTGTACAAGGATTTTAGTCCCAGCAGACTTCTGTTGTTTTATTTACCAGCCCTAAGAGGGGATAATAAAAACGAAGAGGGGGGTAAAAGTCATAAAGTGCAAGGTGCATGCTGTGCCCCAGCCAGCGGATGCCGTGTGTATGAGCCAGGGCACTGTCTCTAAACAGAAGTCTGTGTTATCCTGACAACGCTGAGATCCCAGCGAGAGACAAACCTTATTTTACTGATCTGCAAGTAAATGCAAAGGAATAGACCATTCTTGCCCCACAACCATTACAGTAAATTTGCTGAGAGGGAAGCAGGAAGAGGATTCAGTCCATGGAGAACTGAGAGAAAGTATGACTTTTCCCAAGTTGGAATAAAACCTGTGGCAGAGCCAAGACTTAAACCCCTTCCCGCTTTCAGTGCTTCACCATCCCTTCTCCAAATGTCCCTCTGTGGCTGTGCCTGCAAAGCTGTCGTTCTGAGGAGCATTAGGATCTGCCTCCGAAGTGACTTCAGTGCAGTTTCTCTCTTCCTCACCCCCGCACCCTCTCTCATTAGCTTGAAAGCTCCTATTTATAAACCTGCTCAAGATTGCTTGTTCAGAAAGGAGGAGCCGAAACACTCCGCACACAGACTAAGAGACTAAGCAGAGATGCAGGCAAGAGCTACTTCTCACTCAAAGGGTAATAACCAGATGGAACAAGTCAGCAGGAAGAGTGCCTGAAATGTCACAGAAATGAGATCAAGCAACAGCTAGAGCTGTGTGTCTGCAGGCAGAAGGGGGAGAATCACAGGATCACAGGAAACAGTGAGAAAGAAGGGCTGAGTGGAAGCAAAATATTTAAGTGGGTAAGCACATTGGACTAAATGGCCTGATCATCTCCCTAGACCACCACAGTTCCATTATGCATTTTTGACACTCTCTCCCAGCCTCTCTGACAGTGATGAACAGGAAGCTTATAAAGCTGGCTTGCTGTGAAAAAGTGTGCCAGGCTACTAACTGTGGAGTGACTTGTCATCTCTGTTGTTAAACAGCTCACTCGCCTCCCTGAATCTCACTGGGATGCTGTTTGTAAGCACAAAACTTGTTAAACTCAGGCTTGCCTGCGATTTCTGTAGCACCTGGTGATTTTGTGCTGGCAAGCTAGAGAACAGACTGATGACAACTTGAACCTCTGTGAGGGGAGAAGTGAGTACCTAAATAGCTGTCCTACATCGTATGGCACTATTTACAACAGCCTGACTTCCCTTCTCTTTCCTCCTGACTGTATTTTATGGTAATGATCCAGACACGACCCAGCTATCTCTGCTCTTCTGGAGAAGCACAGCACAATTATGAAAGATCAGATAAGATCATCTGCCATGAAGATAGGGGGAAAAAAGGCCAGTCCCTAAGTTTTATATCCAAAACAAACAAAACTGCAGTAAACCATAAGGAGTTACATTCATGGAGAGAAACAGAATCACATTGTTCAATAAATCAGAGGAGAACAAAGAGGTTCAATGATAACCCAAGACCAAAGCCATTTCTGCTAAGGAGTCTGCATCCGCATACTGAACATAACCTCACCTCTTCCCCTTCCGGCTTAACAAGTGATTTCATGGAGCTCTTTGTGCCAGCATGCAGGCAATTCCCTGAGCTGCTTCTCTTCAATGGGCTTCTCACTAGAGGGCAAAGGATGTGCTATACCGAGTGCTCTGCTCTGCTCTTTTCCAGTCTGAATTCTTCCTGTTGCTCTCAAAAATACCAGGTTAACTCTCCTTGACATCTGTGCTCTTAGGTGCTTTGTCATCGGGTACATTATTATGTTACTTAAACCACCCACGTTTTAATGCCCACAATCTTACCAAGGTGAAGTCTCAGTGTATTAAGTGACAGTTTAGAGGTCCAGTAAAGCACAAGCATTCCCACCAAATGCCCACGAGGTGTCAAAGACAAGACACAACCACTGAAAAAAACAGGTAGACTGAGGCAATGCGAGAATCAAGGATTAGGGTAACAAAAGTAATGTGATGTGCATAATTGTGGCATTTTCAGTCTTCGATGTTTTTAATGATGGTGTGCTGGACATACCGGAGTGCTGGGACACTTATCATAACACCAAAAAATTTCTAAGAAGAAAGTTACTGAATTTGTACTTGTTCTCTTTGCTGGAGAAAACCTGATCCAGTTTGTAATATCAGCTGACATATCTTATATGTTTAAGAAGCTCTCTGCTGACATCAGAGAAAAAAACCATCAGCGTATCTAGAGCATGTCTCAGTGTCAGACACAAACAGAAGTGCGTTTAGAAACGAGCAATGAAACTGTCACAGGTCTAGAAAACAGGGTAAAGAAAAATTATTGAAGGAATTGCATTTACTGGGTTTAAGGAAAAGGAAATTTGAGGAGGAACATGGGAAACTGTCTTCTAGCAGAGCTATAAAAAGGACAGGGATTAATTGTTCTCTGCTTCTGTGACAGGAGGGGTGTGCAACAAATGGCCAGCTTTGTTTGCATAAACAAAGATTTTGGTTAAGTATCAGAAGGAGATTTATTCTGAAAATAGGAAGAGAGAAGCAGTGAAGCAGCCTTGAAGGCTGTGAAGTCCCTGTTTATGGAGTCCTTTAAGAACAAAGCTTTGTTTGTCAGTGATGGTGTTGGCATGTTTGCTTTTTCATAAGGAAGGGGCCTCCGAGGTCCTTCCAGCCCCGTATTTCTATGATTTGTACCAGGTCTGCAGTTCTAGCACAGCAAAGCTGCAAGATGTAATCTCATTGTATAAATAAACAGAAATCTCCATTGTGTTCCAAACAACCAAACCTGGAAAGGGAAACAGACGGTTTGGTGAAAACAAATGCCCCAAGAACCTTTAAAGATTTATAGGTGTAATTTGACCCTGTGGTTCTATTTAGGAGTATCTGTGAGGAGTGTCCTAGGTCGAGTAGGCTAAAGAGGGGGGAAAAGACCCCTACTCCTCATCCTAAATTTTGTGGCAGGACAAACTGGCTTATCCTGTGATTAAACATCCGGCTTTGGGGCTGGTAGTGGGATCCAGCTGTATCTCAGTGACTACACTCAAAATGTGCAAATAACAAAACTTATAACAACATTTTATTGAGGGAAATATCCTGAGGTAGCTAAAGTTCACGATTTCAAAGCTGGAATAGAAAAGAGGTTTGGGAAATTAAGATGTCTATATTCCTTGTCCAAAATCAGAGGGGAAAGCTGAATAGCACATGGGTAAAATACATGAAATTTTAATTACATTATGAGTAACCTAATGTATAAGTACTATATATAAGATTGATAAATATTTTTAAACAGCATCCACTGGGTTTGAGTTGAAACATCAGATTTACTCAACTGTAAGTTCTCTTAGTTAATAAAGCTGCATATGATTTGGCACTGTATACATGAAAATCTAGTTTGTCTGCTTTGAGATAGCTTCATTAGGTTTCTTTCTTCATCCCAAATAATTTACTGATTTTTCATTTTCTATGATCTCAGTGTTTTTGGTTTTGCCTTTATTTTTGTTTTTGTTTAAAAAGGGGGTTTCCATGTCAAATGTAGAGGCTCCTAAACAGTGATAGATCATGCCAGATGATCCTACCTTAAGCACTCAAGCATATGTGTAAGAATTGAAACACTGTGAGCTTAACTCTGGAAAATGAAAAGAACTGTGGCCCCAGTCCAGCAAACTGTATTTGTCCTGGGAATAGTCTGATTCAGCTGGATTATTTGTGTGCTCCAATCTTAAGCACCGGGAAGGAGAGCAGTTCAATCAGTACTCGTCAGGATAAAGAGAAGCAGTGCAGATCTGATCATAGCAATGAAGTGCACTCCCTTATCTTTGGTGCAGTTCCTCTGATGTATGCAAGGGTAAGTGAAACTGGATCTGGATCTCTAAGGTCCTTTCTCTCTTTAGACCGCAGCTTTCAACATGTTCACTTTCACTTGGAATAACATCAGTTAATTGAGATAACAGATACATATCACTGGTTTATGACAGAAAGAAGTTGTCCAGGTTCTGCAGAAATTACTTAACTTTGTGTGACATAGCCTAATAAATGTATATTCTCCAAGAAGATTAAGCTTGGAGTATCTAAAAGTCCTGTCTAAAGTCCACAGTGGTGAAAACAGCAGGGTCTATCATGCTGCCATTGCTAATGGCATGGAAGGATGGACTGCTTAGCCAGGTCGGCATGAATTGATGAGTCTTGATCCAGCTCACAAACAGGAGCCTCGGCTCAGCCCTGCCATGAGCATCTCTGTCCCATGCTCCACTACAGAGGGCAGAGAAGCACAAAACCTGATGGGAAACCCCAACAGAACAAACTGTTTCAGCGTTCAGATCCATCCTAAGGTCTAGATACTTGTCACCACTTCTCTGTCTATCAGAGCTTTGTTCAGTGTGGCCCAGAAATGAATAATGCAAAAGCCTATTTGAATCATGTGGCCTCTGCTTGCTCTCAAGTTTCTTGGATGAACAGCAGTGCTGCAATACTGCAGCATCTACATCCTGTGTCTAGGACTGTTCTTCATCTCCTTCTTGCTTCAGAGTAGCAGGGCTTGGACCACTGGAAAGGATTAATGGAAATGCAGAACGTCACATCCAGAGCTCCTGGCTTGGAGAAACGGACACTTTCTGTTCCACTGATCTGAAAGCTGGTTAGCTCGTCTCACTGGGAGTCAGCTCATTGCAGTTAGTCCAAAAAGACCCAATTTGGTGCAGAGCTATAGATGGTTATATAGAGCCATATACATATGGTTACTCAGTAGTGTTTATTGTATGTTGACAGGAAAAGGAAATGAAAAAAAAAGAGAAAACAGCTAACACAAGGCTGCTACAAACTGCAAAATAGGAAGGAAATCCACTGTTTTCCATCACTTGCAATTCTCTGTTATTTGCTTTCGTTGCTGTTCTCTGCTCCTTCCATAGTGTTTCAGTGTGTAAAATCGTAATTGCATTGCATAACTTACAGTGCTAATGTCACTGTGGAATTTGGTGCTTGGCTGTTGGATTTGTGTTTATTAAATACAGTGATTAGAATCTAAGCAGTGATCATAGCTTTAAAACTTCTATGAATATGTACTTGTTTCCAATGGGATTGTCTTTGTTTAAATATCCATCTGGTTCAGAATACTTACCGAAACCTGGAGAACGAAGATGTATGGAGAAGCATCAGGAGGGCAGGTTTGGATCTTAAAAGCCTAGTCAAATGTCTTAA
Organism: Platysteira castanea; assembly: GCA_013397175.1. NCBI lineage: Eukaryota > Metazoa > Chordata > Aves > Passeriformes > Platysteira > Platysteira castanea. The sequence continues at coordinate 371,627 of VYXC01011825.1, read as the reverse complement.
GGGTAACAAATTTGTACTGTAGGGCAAGGTGCTTTATAGCCCAGGTTACTGACAACTGGAAAATACCTTCCAGAAGAAACGTATGGTCTCAAAAGTATTAGTAAGGAGGTATGATGTGTCTTCTTATGGCACTGAACCAAAGATGGTGAGAACTATTACTGTTGAACTTACTGGGAACTGTGGAAAAGGGGCTCAAATTCCAACGCCTTGGTTCGCAAACACCAGGTCACTAGTGAAGGATCAGGAACCAGTGTCCACCTTTTCTTTACCTGTACATGATGGAGGGATCCCAGGAAGAGGAACAAGGAAACTGCATTTCCAGTGAATCCATTTCTGTACAACAGATTCATTTGCTTGTGCGGGGATGAACTGGAGTGTCCCACTGAGGGCAGTCGGCTAGGTCACATGAGAGGGGAAGTCTATCCTTCTGTATGTATTTGATTTGCTTGGTTTGGGGAGGCCGTATTAAATCCACACACCACAGGAATGACGGTCTTAAAAGAGCTGATTTGCTCACTAGGCTAAAATTAGTGCTCTTCATGTTTTCATTTTGGTGGTGCCTTTCCTTGACATATCTGGCTCTACCCACAGTTGTAGTTATTCCAGAAAAGGAGTGCCTTTTTCTGGTTTAAGATAAGCCACTCCTGTACTAGGTTATAGGTGCTGCTCAGTGTTACCTTGCCTGGTCTCTTCAGTACTGTTTGCTCTCTTTTTTATGGCCATCTTGTCTCTTCAGGCTGACAGTTTTTCTGTCTTGAGCTATCTGCCTGGAAAGCCTCTTATCATGAGAAAAGTAAAAAAATTTTTTGAACATTTTCCAGCATGTGTTCATGGACACAAGGAGCAGGTATGTCCTTGGGAGCTGTCAGCTCAGAGTCCACATTTCAGAACGTGTTCCGGCACACATTGTTCGTTCAGGAGAAGTTTGTTTTCATAAATACTTCAGAGACATCTACACGTTGTTTATCAGTTCAATGTCATTGAACATTTTCTCTCATCCTTTCACCAGAAAGAAAGAAACCATGAGTGCATACAAAAGGGTCAATGTTTTTGAAAGGTCAGTAATTCCAGATGAAATGAGAACCTAAGGCTTTAAAAAAAAAAAAAAATCTCCACTGAGCAATAAGGCACTTAGAGTTTGACTTTGTTACGCAAGAGAGAAACTTTCCAGCTGGCTGGCAGTGGCTCCAAAGGGTGTCTGTGTGGTTACTGATTAATTAAATCTATTGTTACTCACTTCTTTCATTAATCCAAGTGTTTTCTCTTCACTTGTGTCCTTGCATAACCCTGTTCTAAAGATTTTGAATCTGTCAGAGACAACTGCTTTGAGTATCAGGTTGCTTATTTGAAATGCTAACTCTTCCTGTCTCAGAAATTTCTAGGTGTGGCATTTTAGACCTCAGAAGAATGAGAGAGCTACTTAAAGTTGAAGGTGTCTCCCGTCTCATTTTCAGGCCTGGAACTCTGTAATGTGTACCAGAGAGGAAGGGCACAAAAGGCTGGACCAGAGGGCTCAGCTGCTTTCTGTAGCACCCCACTCAGTTCCAGTGCTGAAACAAACACCTTAGTGGGTTGTGTGAGGGGCAGATGCTTCCAGAGGGTTGACACTTGCTGTTCAGGGTTCTAAATCTCTGGTTGAGTAGTGTGAAGGATGAAATTAGCAATATCAGCAAGGCAGCAGCACAGTTTTGCTTCTCCATATACTCACCTTGGCCCCAGTGAAAATCTCTAAATAGTCTTATACCCATGTAGCCCTCTGCTCGTGGTCCCAACAACCAAAAACCCTGAACAGTACTGCTGCCCCAGCAGTAGGAGGCTGTGTCTAAAAACCCAGAGAAAAGCCCAGCTCTCGCTAGGCCCTGTAGTCCCCGGTGTCTCTGTTTGCTGTTACTGAGGGTACTTTGTGTGCTGGTCCCTGGCCCAGTGCCACTGACTTGTGTCACACAGGAAGCTGAACCCCTGCCAGCTGGGAACCGCTTCTGGTCGCTATCTCCAGCCATCAGTGCTCGATTGGAGCCTGTTAACCAGGCTCCTGACCTGCCAGCCTTGCAGGTCCCAGGCATTGGCTTTCCCTTTCGAGCCCTTGAGATAGCAGAGTCTGTTCTACTGCGATGAATGTGTTTAGGAAATGCCAAGTCTGTACTAACTACTGCTGGGTACCGGGAATTTTTAGCTTGACTGGAAACATTTGCCAGAAAGTAGGATGGACTCTGTTCATGCCCAAGAGCAGAGCAAACCTCCTTGATAAAGCTTCTCCACAGAAGCAATTCTTTATCACAGCAGTGACAGGTCACTCCTAGTTCCTTCCTGCTCTGTACCAGCGTTATTTTCACTGAGATACAGGGGTCATTTGAAGGGTAAAGCTGCAGCCTTCACCAAGTCAAGAGAGCACCACCTCCACCTTTCTGAAGCAGGGAAAGAGAGAAGACACTTCCAGTTCGAGACTATTTGGCTGCTTTATAGTTTTGTTTGGTGAACATAAAAGACACTTGGAAATTTCAGATGCCTCTTTTAGGAAATCCTTTACAAGTTCCTTTAGGAGATGGATTTTACCTCAACAATTCAACTAATTACAATTAGGCACTTGATCCTGGAAGAACAAGGAAATTGTATCATGCCTGTTTCATACAGGATTTACTTAAGCATTCAGGGGTTTAGTACTTTGGCACCTGCAGTTAGTCCTTTTGCCTGTAATTTTGGCTGGCAATAATACTGATGCCTTTGTACCAAAGAAATGGGCTTCCTCTTCTGAAGAACAACAACAATAGTGTCAGCTGGCAGGCTCATTTCTTGCAGAAATCACATGCAAACAAAATATGCATAGGTTGGTCTTGCAGTGCAGTAGGATAACAAAGGAGGCATTTGTGCCTGGGGATGTCCATTTTCCCCCAGTTGCGGAGGGGGAGGGAAGGAGGTACCCAAAGACTGCCTTGCTGATAAGTGTAGATCACCCTGGTTACAGCAGTGCTGCTGGCAAACTGTGGTAAACCTTCCTGCAGCACAGTATCAGGAAGGACATCTGCTTTCCCCAAAGCATTTTAAAATGGGACTTTTTAACCATTTCCTAGCCACAACAATGTATTGGCCATTGTGAGAGTCCCTCCAGAGGTCCTAAAATCTCAGAGAGGGGCTGGCACAGCAGACTGGGGAGGAGCAGCTGTGGGGAGGAGCAGATGTGCTTGGGTTGTATGCTGCTTAGCAGTATAAATGTGTTGAGCACAGAGGAAATTTGCAGGCAATTTGGTGTAAACAAAATATTTCAGCACAATTGCAGTAATTAAACAGGAATTCTGCTTTTAACTAAACATCTGTTACCTTTTCTGATTGAATTAAATAGTTATAAACCTCTGAGGCTTATTATAACTCTCTTCCTTTCTATCTTAAATCTCTTTTCCTGCTGTTTTATCTATCAGTGATTATGCCTGAGGATTTTGCAGTGTCTCTCTTTGATCAGATGACAAATGTTTGTGGTTTCTTGCTCTCTCAAGCCTTGCACACACAGGACAATTTTCCACAGCTACCTCAGCAGTGCCTTTGTGCCAGCAGCTGCCTGCCCTTCTCTGCTGAGGCACCACTGCTGCCCTAACCTCTGTGGAAGGGACTGATCCTGGAAATAATTTGATCCTGATCTGTCTGCGAGTAGAAGCAGACAATGCTTTGCCATCATACAGTATCTAACACACAGGAACAAGGCTCAGCCTTTCCCTGAATGGCAATGGTGCTTCACCTGCTTTTGGAGTTGTGCTAAAGCCGTGTAAGGTGCTACAACCAAGACCAAAGCAGGTGTAGGCAAAACCATTTAACTCTGTACCATATCAAAGAATTTGATTGTTAACACTTCCCCCTGAAGAGCCACCACAAGCAGTGTTGTCGGTGGTGATGTCTACAATCTGCACTACCCGATCGCAGATCGTAGCAGGGATGACTCTTCCAGCCTTCTGTCTCTTCAGATCATTTTCTGTTGCTTTCTCATCATTTTATCCTCATCTACCTTCCATGTTTTCCTCTCTGCACTCTTCAAATATTTCTGTATTGGTGTTTTAGGTCACCTTAGTGAAGCTGGAAGAAAAACTGGTTATGAAGGAGCAACAGTGATAGTCAGCTCAGCAGCACAGCTCCCGTGTACTCAACTCCACTAGGTTCCCTCGAATGTCAGTGCCTGGACTCACCTGACCTGTGACCCCAAGTAATCCTGCCTTTGTATCGGCTTAAATTTGCTCCAAATAAGTCACCCTATCTAAGAAAGGCCATAAGAAAAGAATCCTAAACATTTTAATTTCTGAACTGGCAATAATCTTGGACTGTGCACCACAGAGCTTATAAATAGCACTTCGAGGGCCCGTGATGTCACAAACCACAGGAGCGTCTGACTTGTGATTTATTACATCAGATCATGACTTGTTCATAGGCTTGTAGTTTGCAGCTAATTTACAGTCAGTACACCCACTATTATTCCTAAGTTGTCCCAGTGTTATGCAGATACATAAATGCTGCCTGGAACTGAAACAGTAAACAACCAATTAAAAGTTTAACCTCTTCCTTTCTGATCTCTTCCTACATGATTAGCTGAGGATATTGTTTCATAAATTACAGTTCTGTCAGATAACAAAAACCGGTGTTCTTTCATTTGCCTGTGTATCACATTTACACTAAAAAACAATTGTAGATTTTTTTAATATTTTGCTCAAAAATAATTTCTCATTAAAACTGCATTTATTTGAAGACATGTTCTTTCCTTTTCTTCACTGCAAGATTGTTGTTTTACAAGACTTCCTAAAATAAAATAGCAAAAGCCACTTTCTGGAATTTAATGAAATTTAATTGAATTCTTTTTCTAGTTCTTGACACTGCACACATATACACACAAATTGGCTTATCTAAACAGCAGTTTGAAAAACCAGAGTTGGGCAATGTAATTAGAAAGGGAAAAGCTTGCTATTCAGATTAATTAAGCTAAGTAACATTCAATTTTTATGTCACGTCTTTTTGGCAGAGGGGATAATCTCATTTACTTTGGCCATGTTTTGGAAGAGGTCACAGTTAAGATTTCAATACAGGCCAATATAAACCTCAGGCATTAATGAATCCTGAATACAGTGATTTTAAGATTGGAAAACTTCTTTGTTCCACTTTGTTCCACTCCCTGTCTATATCACGGAGTTATAGGGATTATTTGGCTTTGAATAGCCCAGTTGCAGAGAAAGGCACCCACCTAAAAATCTACAGAAAGAACAAAGCCATTTCAGCCAGTGCTTGTTCAACCACATGCATTTAAAAATAAAGAAAAGCCCACTCTAAGAAAGATGTGTGATTATATTCAGGTGTCTAAAAACTGATATTTCCTGGTATCGAAGAGTGGACAAGGGAGTAACTGTATCATTCAGAAATGGCAAAATGGGAAATAATTTATGTAGCTCCTCTCAACTGAGTATCAGTGGACCTGGCTGGTACATCAGCATGTTCTCTCTATCAAAGGTTACTTTAGAGCACTCCTAAACATGTTGTTGTGATTTACTCCCTCGCTTTTAAAAAAATCCCTCAGGTGAATCTAAGGCTGTAGGAGAAGAAAAGTAATTACCAGTACTAATGTCCTGCACAGTACCTCAGCCTGTGCCTCATGGTTTCGTAGTCCATGATCCTAAAAGTGCAGTCCTCAGACAGAAACTCCTTTTGTATTCTCACAGGACAAAGTACCCTAACCCAGCTAGTCTAAGGACACCAAACACAACATGTCAGCATGATTTGCAAGAGAGACACAAAGGAAATTTTTCTATAGCCAGCTGGTTCTTTCTAAACATTCACCTGTATTAATGAAAAGATTTACCATGTTAGCGGCCCTTACAGGAATTGAAACAGAGTGCAGATAAGATGGTTCAAGGTGCATGAGAAATCAAGTTTACTGAAGTTTTCTCTGTACAGATTTTGCATTAAATACCTAATCTTGTTTTTCAGCAGTGAGTTGGCTAGCTAAGGTGTACCAGTGGCCATGGAAGAGAAATCTAATGTACAGCCTGTCAGCATTATTTCTTCCAGCTGAGTTTACATACATCTTTAGGTGGCCTCACAGCTGGGTTTTATTCATTGTGACCTGCTTTTAAATATGAGTGTTTTCAGACTCTTGCTAGGGTAGGCAGAGAGCTTAGTGGAGATCATGGGAGAGCCATGTGCTTGCTGTCTCTGAAAAGAAGAGAGACAAGGTGCCTCGAAGAAAATTGCTTATCTTCATTCAAAGAAAAAATATTTGTATGCACTGCTACTAATCTCAGGTGTTTAGTAATCAAGGCCTTCAAAAGGAAGACGCCTTCAAAATTTAGAAATCAAATGATCAAATAAATAAATAGGGGAAAATCTTAGTTTTTATGCTCCTGAATATGAGGGACATTGGTGAAGAGAGTTCTATTTTCAAGATTTTTTACGCAGTCGTGACAGCTCAACTCCCATTTCCCTTTGATCAAAGTACCTACGCAGCCCTTTGATACCAGGAATTGCAGCTCTACGGAAAATATTGCAAAACTTTCCTGTATGAAAGTATGCGGATTTTTTGGTATCATCCAGTTCCTGGCACACTGCCACTGGCACAGGGCGGTGCTGGAGGCTGATCGGGTGCCTTCCACAAGTATCCACTGTGGATCTTCCTAGGTCTTACCGTATCCCTGGACGTGTGGTAGCAGCCACCATCAGAACCCGAGCGATGGCTAAATAAACATCTGGTGGGGTCGTTCGTATGTCTTATTTTGGATTTGGAAGAGACAATAAATACACAGATTTGTTTTTCCTCCTCTGTAATTAGATCTCAGATGAAAAATGTCATAAACCTCAACTACATCCTTAATCTCCTGAAAAATAGAAACTGTGTGAAAAACCCAAAACAACTGTCTTCCTGGGAAGGTTGGATGCTTGTCAGTGATCCTCAGCTGAGTTTCTGGTGTGAGCCTTGCACGGGCTGGCTGGGGGCAGTGAGGGGGGCTGCCCGCCACTGCGTGGGCACCTCCTGCTTCCCTGGCTGGGCTGGGCTCCTGCCAGGCCGGTGTTGGTGGCTCAAGAACAGGCAGGGTGCTCTGCAGCAGTGTGGAGAGGTGTTGGGGCAGGTGGGCAAGCAGCTTGCTCACCGCTGTAAGAAGTGGCTTCTTTCCAGTTGGGAGTGCTTTGGCAGAGGGAGGGGGTGGACAGATGCTCTGCACTTGCCCAATTTATCTTCTGGAGAGGTGCCTTCCCTCTCCGGGTCTGTCAACTCCCCTGTACTAAAAATACTTCCCTGAAACGTGCCCTCCTGTGCACTCAGTCGTGCAGAGAGCCTGACCCTCAGATCAGCTGGCAGAAAGCAGTCTTCTGGCATTTTCTGTGTACTTCAGGAAGGGCACAATCAGCTGCCCAGCACCATTATCAAAAGAATTGGGACATAGAATTGCACACATTAACCCAGCCTCTCCTCTCTTCCTCCTCCCTCTGACTCAACAAGTGGTGTAAGCTCCAAACAGCATCCTTATCCTACAAGTGTGTTTAATTTCCTTAACAAATTGAGGTATTAGGAATTTTAAACCCCAGATGTTTCTCAGAGTTATGTAAACCAAGAGGCACCCAGATGCTCACGTAAGAGCAGAGGGAAAACCCCTTCTGGAGCATGTGCCTGGCCCATGGCTGCAATGGGCTGCCAAGCAGAGTTATTCAAACTGTGACGTGCAACAGGCTGAGATAGCAAAAGCCCAAGCAAGGAGAATGAGGTGAAGGTGTACAGTGACACACTGTTCCTTTTCTTTTTTCCCAGGTGGGCCTTGGGAAAATTAGAATATACTGCAATTGTGCCTTCCAAATCAAGAGCCAAATTCTCCTGTGCATGAACTCAGGCAGACACCAGCCAGCCAGAAAAAGGCTTACATGATGACAAGTATCAAAAGAAAAAGATATAACAAAACACGTAAATATTAGCATTCAGTGTTTCCCAGTGTACTGTATTTCATTTTCCCCTCCTTGTTTCGCCCCCCTTTGGAGACAAAGAATTGTCATCTGGAAAAGAAGACATTTCCTCTTGTTTTTTTGCATTAGGGCATATAGGAAGGTTTGAAAATGCTTAGGTTTTGAAAATTATTGTCTATTTTTAGAACTGTTACAGACAGAGTCTGTTTCCTGCAGGTCTTTCGTGGTGACCTTGAGATGGTGACTATGAAGTCTTTGAATTCTTAGAGAAAGTAGCTGGGTCTTTATCTCCTTCCAACAGCTTATTTTGTCCTTTCAATTGAAGAGATGTTAATGAACACACACTGCTAAAAACAGCTGTTCCTGCCTCGTACCAGAGCTCATCTCCACCATAATAACTCTGCTGAAAAGAGAAAAAATGATCTCCTGGTGTGGATTCAGTCCTGTGTGAGCTTTGCTTTCCTTTCTTCTGCAAGGCTCTGTCCCTCACCCAGAACGGGCAGCCTGCCTCTATCTACCCCGGGATGTCCTGTGTCACAGGGATCAATGACACGACCTAGCCTTATCTTGTACTAGGAAATTATAGAGCTATCAGGAGTGCGGAAAATACCTTTTCTCTCCCTCTCCTCCCACCAGTCAACTGGAATCAGCACAAGCTTTACTGTAAATGCAGTGGTAAGAGGAAAAAGCAGCGGTAAGAGGAAAAAGCAGCAGCAGGAGGCTTTTTACTGGTGTGGCTTATTATTACTATCTGAGAAAATAAACTTCAAATGCAGTACTGAGGTTTGCTAGTTACACTATTGCCCTTGTAGCTGTATCTTGTTTAGTGGAGGCAAAAAAAGAGATTTGAAACCACGCAACCAGTGAGGCAGGATTTTATTAAAAGTTGCAGCACCACGAGGAGTGAAGGAACTAAGCTGTAGGTACCTAATAAAAGCATTTGATAATGTTTTGAGGACATCCACATGCATATGGGGCCTTTCCAAGGGGACCTTTGCAAAACTCTGTGTGTATCTCTTCCCATTCCATCTCACCTCTGCTGAGATACCAAGGAATCCATGGCTGGGATATCATCAGGCCTTTCTGGCTGAAATGTACCGACTGTAATAGTGTCTGACTCAGTTTCAGCCTAGTGGCCTCCTGAAACTCTCAATATGTGCCAGACATAAGGAGCTCTTCATCATGCTGGTATCTCCAAAGAACCAAATTGAGGCCAGCATATCCTGGCATGTAGAGTACTAATCAGTCCTCTGAGGCTGAGTCACCTCTGAATCTCACCAGACCAGGTTTTGAATCAGGTCAGAGGATCAGTTGTTTGTTGTCAAAATCCTCAAGCTCTCTATCCCTACTTGCCACTAAAGCTGTTTAGCTTCCCGCCACTCTTTCAGAGCGTTACTCGTTCCAAGTGGCCTGAGCTTGACTTCTCCTTAATGCAGCTCCCTGGAGAGGAGGAAACACAGCGTCACCCCGGGCCAGGGCTGGGTGTCCTGGGTGTGTGACCTTTGCCATGCTAACCTGCCCTCATCTTGCCCGGCAGCATTAATTGCCTCTTAGGGCAGCTTTGTCGCCAGCTCTGGGAGGCTGGGACAGACAGCTCATGCTTCCGCTAGTTAGGAGCCAGTAATAGCCATGTTGGGTCCTGGGATGAGAGAAGGAGAGGCTGGTAATATCCCTGCTTCAGTGCCCCATTAGAGTGGAGGAATCCTCCAAATGTGGGTTAGTTTCAGCTGAGCCCCCTCCCTCTCCAGCCCAGGCTCTTCCTCATCTTGTTTCAGCTCTGCACCACAACCCACGTGAGGAGGGCGTGATGCTATTTATTCTTGTTTCCTCCCTCTCTGAGATCCTATCAGAAACACCAGTCTGAGTCAGAGGCAGAGGCTGTGACTGAAATGAGAGAGAAAACTCGGAAATGCACAGATTTCAGCCCAGTGTGGCTACCCCAGCTCTTTGGAAAACTGGGCCTCAAAAATGTGTGAGATACTCAGCAAAACAGCAGCTAAAGAAAGACTATGTGAATTAGAAACTGCCTAGCAAGCAGCAAGAAAAGGAGTGGCTGGCTTGTCATAGGTAAGGAACAGGACTCAGAGGAGTGTTGTAGCATGGGTGTTACATGACCTTCTACCCTCTTGCAATATCTGCTATTTTTGGATATTGCTGAGAAGAATCCCTCCAAGATCACTCCTCTGGTTTACTGGGTGGTGATAGCTGGGTTTTCCAGCACAAACAGAACTGTGCTACAGTGAGAGGTTTCCAGCAGTGATATTTTTCCACATGCATTTGGATGAAAAGTCATTTAAAAACCTACTCTCTGCATTTGGCAGGTAGGGGCAGGGTACCACAAATCAAAAACACGTGTCCAAATATTCTAGTCCCAAACACTTAGATCTAGCTGCTTACAACATGTTTCCTTACACCTTAAGCAGCATAGATCTGGAAAGATCTGGAAATACTTTCCACATCCAGAGCTCCCCAGCAAGAACCACGTCTTGGGCAGATTGCATTTTTATTGCCTTCATTGCCTTGCTGAGCTGATATCCCAGTACTTAAGGTGAACCATGTGAATAATGGTACTTCAGTAGAAGGGAGCCATTTACTTCTGCTCAAGTGAACTGGTGCTTAATGGTCTGTACAGTTATATGACCTCTGGTTGCAATCTGATCAGATAGCACAAACTAAATGCAGTGGAGTCTTGCTGATAACAAAAGAATGGAGGGTCAGGATCTAGGGTATTGCCCAAAGCAGGGACAAGTGGTCAGCAGGTGGCAATCTTATATCTGAAGCAGGAAAGGCCCACCACTGCTAGAAAAATTTGCTACCGGCCATGTCTTCAGTGAGATGTGTAATCTAGAGATCTGGATGCTTTGTGTACTGGTTCTAGTCACATAGATTTGATTTTTCTTTGCAGTCTGTTAACAGCACACATTTGCCATGTCACAGATGTTATAACTTAGTTTCCCTTCCTTCCATTCTGCTGTGCCCTCTAGTTGCAGATCTGATGGGTTATATTCAGCCTCCTCCTTGGCCAGATAGTAGATCAGGGCCAGACGTGCAGCCTTGCTATTTGCAGCTAAAATGCTGCTATGGAGTGGGTGCACCTTGCAAATGTAAGCCATGCATTATCACTAACCAGATGTGCTGCTCAGGTGTATGAGAGAAGGGCATCTTGGTCCTTGCAGGCACAAATGGCTCACTGACTTCACTGGCCTGGTTTGCCCGTGCGAAGTCAGTCAGCTGCAGCAGTTCGGTCAACACCAACTTTAATACAACACTTCAGCTTAGGCATCTTTGCTCATATAGTGTTACTTCAGAAATGCTTTCATTCGGGCCTTTTTATAATACACAGAAAAGAGTGGCACAAACCATTTCCAGAGCATTTGACCTCATTTTCAGCCTGTCAAGTGGGAGAGAGGCCGTGAAGCATAAGGAGAGTGGTTGGGACCAGGCAGGGAGTATGCAGCAATGGCAGCATTTGTGATACATGTTGTCCTAACAACAGCAGCTTTCTCTAACCCAAGATTTCCTGTGCTAACATCTTGAGGAATCCTTGGGTATGGCCTGTTACCTGAAAGGCACTTCATGCTCTTGTGGGGAGGGAGGAGGTGAGAAAAAAAACTGATGCTGCTGCTTTTGAAATGAATTTAGCGTTGAGGAGAGTAACTTGCTCCCAAACCTGGAGCCTGAAGCTCTGTTTTATCTACAGGGCAGGGAAACAGCCAGGGCTGGAGCAAATGTCCCTATCCTGCATTTTCTAGGTGAACTGGGACCTTGCATCCATGCATGTGACGTGCTGCAGGAAAGGGGCAAGTGTTGGTGATAGCCAGTTCTTTCTTGTGGACTTCGCTGGGCACACACAGAGGCCAAACTTCTTACAGACCTCAGAGTACCAGCCCCCAGTAGTCTGCTGTAACACTGCTTATCCCAGTTTCAGGGAAGCAAGGTAAGGGGCCTAAAACTAGGTGACCTGGACATGGTTGCATGACAAGTTTGTTGCAAGACAAGCAGTTATACCAGAGCCTCCCAAATCCTTGCCCTTTCTCTTGGGTTAGAGCAGCTTCAGTTGCCCATTCAGATCTTAGCCTCATAACCAATCAGCTAATTTGGGCCTATTGCAAGTGAGATATGAACCACCGAGGATTAAAAGTCATTTTTCTCATCCTGCCATCAGTCACCAGCTGGAATTTGACAGCTAAGCACTGCCAGTCTGTGCTTCGTCTAAGCTGGCAGCCTTCTTGCTGAAGTGAAGGTCACCGGGAGTAGCACAGTACGGTGAAGAGGCAATTAAAGCACACAGGAGCCACCCGGGTACTCACAGCGGGTTTGATTTCTCACCCCTTCTGCTGCCCAGTTTTCACAACACACATCAACAGATTCAGGTTATAACCCCAGAAATGTTGCAACAAGGTTGGGCTTGGAGCACATTTTGTCTGCAATGTTTGCACGGTCTGTCTCACGAGCAGCCAGGGCTGCCCCAGGCACGCCAGCAATGCAGGCGGGAATGGCTGGATGAAGCTCCCAGGTAGAGAGCAGGGCTTTAGCTCCCATCCCACTGTGACCCAAATGGCGTCAAGCATAAGCTCCCTAAAACCGAAACCTCCCTACCTACTCCTTGCTTGGCCGCCTGCAGCCTTTACCCAGAGAGCTGGTGGTGCTAAAGCAGCACAGATCAGAGGTGTGTGGGAAAGAAAGGGCAAGCATCAGAGCAGTCCTGGCTCACACAGCTGCTCACACCCTGCCCACCCAAGCAGTGATCTGCATTCAGAACCTGACCCAATTCCAGCCCCTGCTGTCTTCACAGGAAAAACACTGTGGGGTTTCCAGGAAGCACTTGCACAACAGCCGATACCAGGTGAGTTACAGGCCGAGACAGATGTGCTGTCAAAGGAGCGCTGCCACTTGTGTTGTAAGGATGAGTGAAGGATATTGGCATTTTTGTGTCATTCATACCTAGGGGACCATGTTTTCTTTTCAAATGCAGTCAAAATGTAGAGGAGAAGGGGATAAGCATGGTTGTGACTTTAAGACACCAGTTATGAGTGGGAATGTGTGCCTGGCATAAAGTCAGTTCTTTCAGTAATGCTTATGTTGCTTTTATGCTTTTGTGGAAAACTCATCAGTGCACTAAGATCTAGAAAAGGGTCCTTTGCTTTAAGAGAAGGGCTATGACCTGATAGTGTGAAATTACTGTGCTTTGGAAATTTTCCCTTCATGTCTGACATTTGCTCTACATCTACCCAGGCGCTCTGACCAGTCTCTCATGAAGAACAACCTCTAATCACATGTGAGCACAAGTGGAGGATAATATATTTTCTTTCACCAGAATGAAGAGGGAAAGCAGCTACAAACAGAGCAACCGACGGGAAAAGTCCTCTCTTTACTATGAACCAGATGTCTTCCAGCCTGAGGAGCTGGTGTACGGCTCAGAGTGAAATGGTAGTGCTGGGTTGGACGAGAGGGCTTGGAGTCACGCACCTGGCCTGACCTGATCGTGCATGCTCCTTGAGACCTTCGATGCAACACTAGTTGTTTCTTTCTGAAAAACATTTGCTTTCCACTCACCTACTGTGTCAGTCCTCAGGAAAGCTTGTATGAAAAACGAGGTTCACTCTCCTGTGAGAATTTAAAAGTTTAATAAAAGGACAATAAGGGACAAAAACAACAAAGCAAAAGTTACAGCACTGGGTACCCCTGGCTCCCAGCCAAGGGCCCAGCACCGGGTACCCTTGACTCCCAGCCAAGGGCACCGTGCTGGGTACCCTTGGCTCCAGCCAAGAGCACCCCTTCTATTTTGGAGACACCCTTTACATACCTTTACTATTAATGCATATTCATAAAAAATTATACATATTCAAACTTTTCGCCCAAACTAGTTTACATTTTCTAGGAACTGTTTAGCATGACCCCTCCTGAGGTCCGCCTTTTTAGAGCATGCACATTTCTTGGCTGTGGTTTTGGTCAGTTTTTATTATCATCTCCAGCTTGGGCCTTGGTCTATGGTGTTCACAGACGGTACCTGCTGATAGTTGGCAAGTCAGTAGCAGGGGTCTTATCTTAGGTTCACTGGATGTTATCCCACCAAGCAGACAGTTCAGTTACCACAAGCATAACAATATCAACTATTTTACTACAGAAACAAAGGCATTAGTTGCTGTTACAAAAACCCTATATCCTTATAGCAAAGCTACTTTAACATTCTACAGCATCTACTTGATTATTTGCGAAAAGCCAATATTATAATATGCATTTATAACAGCTTGCCTTGGAAAAAAAATGCCTGGTCATCAGCCTGGTAAGTCAGGCTTCTTGTCTCTTCTCTCTCTCACTCTTGACCTCTTTTCCCGGCCAGAAGCACACTTGTCGCAGACCCACAGAGTCCACATCAGAAATCTCAGCTTTAGGTTCCCTGGAACTGGGAATATCTAGAGAACCAGAAAAGGAAAATGAGAGCAGAAGGTGGAGCAGGGAGGTATGAAAAGAGATGCACAGGAGAAATGAGATCAGTGTGTGATCCCAGGCTACAGGATGGGTATGTGAAGGAAAGGAAAGAACAGGACTTTTAGAAAAGAGTTCTGGACCTAAGAGAACTAGGTGAGAGACATGGCAATTTTTACTAGAAAGGTTTCCAAGGCTGAAAGATGTCAAAAGGCTGCCAAGAGCAGGGAAAAAACCCCAGTATTAATCTTGGAAAATGTGAGGCATAGGGGTAGCTGCAGCCCTATGGAGAGGTTCACATTTTTCTTTAGATGGCCTTTGCTTATTTATGCTATGTACCGGTACTTACAGCACAGCCCTGCTGGTGCCACAACTTAACCCTGCAACGTTACCAAGTGTCTGTAATGGCTGGTCCCAAACCACACGGGTCAAGGTGCCACGTAGCTTTCCTTCTTGGCCTGCACCCAAGAAGGAGCTGTAGCAGCTCCACAGGTCCCATCCCCACCCCTGTCTGCCTGGAGGCCTCCCAGTGTCCTGGCCAGCTCGGTGTGGGGGCTGGGAGGACAGCGGTGCTGGTGTAACTGGTTTGGGCAGCATACCAGACCAGAGCCGGTGCCAGACAGCGCTGCCCCGGCCGCGGGGCTGCTCCTCCGGCGCCTCCGCGGGGCACGGCAGCCGCAGCAGGGACCCGCACCCCGCACTGCTCCGCACCTCTGCGGGGCTGGGCCGGGCCGCGTGCGCGACGGAGCAGCTTCCACTGAGGAAGGCATGGGCCGTGGAAAGCCGGAGTGGCACCCGAGCGAGCAGAAGGAGCATGTGCCCGTGCCGGGGCCAGCTGCGGGCCAGCCCGGGGCAGCGAGGAGCGCGGCTGGGCCGCCGAGCCCGGGACGGAGGCGCCGTGCGGGAGCTGCGGTGCCTCAGCTCCGGCCACGAGTGCGCGGGGCCGGGGCACGGCTCCGCCCTGGGCAGCGGCAGCGCTGCGGGCTGGTCTGCAGGGAAACAGCGTCCTTGCAGAAAAATCACCCTCCAGGTCCCTCTCTTGCTGTCCCAAGTTGCCCTTGGCGGTAGTGGAAAAAGCCAAGGTGGGAGTCCTGTTCTGCAGCATTTTCTCCTTGCACTCCAGAAGGCAAGTTGATGTTGCTGTAAATGCAGCAACACACTTCGCCGCTGAGGCATTTCTGCGTGGCTGACAGGGATTTTGCCTA
Source organism: Platysteira castanea (assembly GCA_013397175.1). NCBI lineage: Eukaryota > Metazoa > Chordata > Aves > Passeriformes > Platysteira > Platysteira castanea. The sequence continues at coordinate 356,079 of VYXC01011825.1, read as the reverse complement.
AATGTCACGCAGGAGGCCAGAAATATGTCATCCTAGCCTTAACAGCTCTTTCTCCTCCTCCTGTTCTGAGGACTGGTACGAAATGATGAAAAGGGCATCAGGCAAGGCCAGCTAGCCCCTGTCTTCTACCAGTCAGAGTCTTAGCTGGAGATTCCTGCTCTGGAGGTCATTAAGCCAAGGAAGCCTCCTTGGAACAAGTAGAATACCAAATCCTAGACCTTGAGCTGAGACTTGGTCTTCACTGTTATCAGGCTAGAAAGGATGAAGCCAGGCTGGATTATTTCATTTTCTTTTTTGAATTCCTCTTGTCTTGAGGCCCTGATGGTGCGGACAGAATTAAGAAACTTACCCTTGTGCCTCTTCGGGAATTTTCACATGCAACTTGTATCCTGGGAGCATGCAAACTTTCCATCCTCTTACCACGGATTGTTTTTTTAACCCCTGTTTTCTGCAATGCATTCCAGTGAGAAATGTGTCCTATAAGTGTGTTGTCTCAGATCTTCCTGCCCTCTACAAGCCAGGACTTGTGGAAAGGAAATCTATTCAGGCTAGGAATGTGTTAACTATTCATTGCTGACTCTCCCATCAGGGGCTGTGAGCTGTGCTGGGCATTTTGTGCCCGGGATTTTCCACCAGCTCTGCCTATTCCAGATTTTCAGCTGGGTGCATTTTCCAAAAAAGATGTAGTCTCAGAAGTGCCATCATCACTGCTTAGTCACTCAGGTAAAGAAAATAGTTTGAGCATGGTTCTCATGCTGCCTCCTTCCTACCAGGCACTTGGCTTTATCTTGCATTATAAGTGAGACTAAATCTTTTTGAAAATCTGTGTGTCAGCACTGAATTATTTATAGCCGTGTCAAGCATTCCTAAGTACATGGATAACACCCAGGATAAAGTATCCTAGTATGCCACTTATGACAAAAAAAGTGTTATGCCAGTCAGAGAGCCAGCCTTGATGTGATGAAGACAAAGATGGATTTTGCCAGTGGAGGGGCGGGGGGTGTGTGGGTGTGCTTATTGTAACAAAGTCAGTACGTTGTATTTTATGATTACCTTAATAATCACGTCTATAATAATGTAATTTTTCTAGCAGCAGACTGCAGCAGGAGGTAAAACCCTAGAATTATGCTTGTGAGTTTGACTGGAGGAGATTGCAGACTGTTCCCAGGCCATGTTTGTTCTCTTTGCCAAAGCAAAGTACTACTTAAATAGAAAGCTGGAGACACTATGCTGCAGCTGAAATATGACCCCTTAGAAATGCCTGAGAAACCACAATTAAAAACTCAAGGAATTCTAAATAATTTCTCCCAAATAAAACTAGGGAAGGGGAGGTAATTTTATTGCTGCGTAAGTTATGAACCCAGATCTTGCTTTGTAAATGCTTGTTTACTTTATACTCTATTTTGTCCTTTTTAAAATAATAACACAGGCCTTATATATCTGCATACAAATTATGAAATAATACATCATTATCCTGCTTGTTCTTTATTAATTTTCTATTTAAAAATCTTCCAGCACTTGGAGCACTCATCCTTATATTCAAAAACTGCTTGACATTAGCCACTGCCCTCTCCTGTTCCCAAAATAATTAAGATCTCCACATCTTTAAATTTTTTATTTCATCTTTGTCTATGTTCTGACATACGTATTGACCAGCCCACTCTCACTGCCCTGCACTAAAGGAAACTGTGATTGATAGAGCCTGTCTTCAGTTAGAGAAGGTCTCTCAACACGAGCATTTAGGAATTCTTTCTTGCTGCTTTGCTGTCGAGTTCTCAGAGCACTGTTCACACAAACGGGCTGGACCATTGTCAGAGGAGTGGTTAAATCTCAGCCAGACCTGAGAGGGTTCAAGTGGGTGAGGAATGATAGCCTTTCACCTGTTTTGGTCTTCTCAGTCTTATCATAGCAATATATGCTTGCTTTGGTCACTCCCTTTCGAAAAACAGTCGGTCTGCTGAAAAAATAGATCTTTTGGTTTGCTCTATATTTAGGCAAAACCAATCTTGATTCCAGAACTATAGAAATGTATGCTTTTCTTTCACTCTTCAGCTAAGGAAGAGGGGAAAACAAGCATTTGAGCAAATCCATCTATAATAGCATAATATTTTACATGTCTGTTCAATAGACAACTACAGCAGTGAGGAGAAACTCTGACAAGTCACTGCTGCACTTTATGTTGTTTGTGCTCCGAAGGCTGTTCAACTTCTTCATTGTCCTGCAGAGTTTGCAGACTGGACTGTGATTTCTTGATGGGTATAAACATATTTTCTGATAATGCCTAGACAGTGTAGAAACTTCAAAACCGTAAAGGAACCATTGACATCCTCAAGGTCCTGAGGGCTGAGGAGAGACCACTGAAGGGAAAAGTTAAATAAAAGGTGGGAAAATCTGAGTTACTGCTGTTGGCTCCTCAGCAAAGCTATATGACTTCTTACACTTGGGAACAGTTGTTCCCAAGTTTGTTTTTCCTTTTCTAAGGGGTAATGGTGGTATTGATAACATGTATATGGATTATTCTGTAGTAAAAATTTTTACTGTCTTGTTGGGGTACTAGTTGCGAGTATACAGGAGAATACACATCCAAGTCATCACAGTTCTGGCCCTAGCATAATTTAAATTATGCTTGGAAAAAAAAATTAGAGCATAGTCTATTTAAATAGCTGAGAAAATAACTTCTCTGTGGTATGAGTGGCATCTCCATTACTGAAGTATTTTTGTCATGGCTCTAGCAATATATACATATGCTGGAAAACTTTCGGTGCAGACACACCCTAGAGGAACTGAGTGTCCAGCTGGCTGAGGAGGTCACCTACATATCTAACTCTCTTATACCCACTCAAAATCACTGTCTGAAGTTTCCCTTTTGGAATAACAGTTTAACACATTTAACCGAGTTCCCTCCCACCCCTGTGAGCTCTTGATGAACAGTGTGGTACCATCTTCCCTCAGTGCCAAATCCAGCCTACCTGTTGCTCACCCTGCCTTCAGCACTGCCTTTCACACATACCCCAGGCAGTAAAGCTGCCAGAGGAGGCCTGGGCTGGGCTGGAGAGAAAGTGGAAGGGTAGGATGAGGTCTGTCAACAACGTGTTTTTAACTGGCAAATAAAGGGACATTTGCCTTTAGTGACAAGACCTGCCCCTGTGATGTAAATTAAGTGGGATATTTGCACTGTCATGACAGTGGGTATAGATTCCACTTGTTTTAAGGTACAGAAATCCTAATCCTATTTTTTTCTTTCTTTTCTGCCTCTGGAGCTAATGCATCTAACTCTCAAAGAGGAGACAGCTGATCGTTAGCTTCAGATTCTCTTGATGTTCATTTTCTTTTTAAAAAAAGCTTGCATATTATTCTAGATTAATTATATCTTTCTGCAAATAAAATCATTGGAAGGGGTCCACCTCCCTCCCCCATTCTGCTCAGTTTCTTCCTTGATTTCTTTCACGTCCCCTCCCCAGTGAATACATCTGAATGTTACGTGGTGTTAATTAAGGCTCTTAATTGCATATTTGTCTTTGCAAAGCCTGCCAGTGTGTACAGGCAACTATGATTGATTGACAGCATGCGAAGAACAATGGAGAAGGTTTAACAAGGCTTGGCAAAGCAATGCAATCAGTGGAGAGCATGCTCAGGGCAAGGGCTTCACACAAGGATTTCAGGAAGATCTGTGCTTAGTGCCTTTTATTTCCTTAATCAACGGCAGGAAACAATTCAGCCCTGCTGCAGCTGATGATAAAGTAGCTCCCAAGCCCACCGCTAGATGAAATAACCACATGGCTTGAGGTAGAACAAGCTGTTCTGGAACATGCACTTTTGTGGTTATTTGGGGAAGCCTTAAGGAACTGGTTCTTCCCAGCAATGACCTGGAGCTGGGATGTTTTGATGTTGGGCTCTGCAGTTGTGCCAGCACAAGGCGCTTGTGATGGTGGCACAAAGACTCCCCTCCCAGCCGAGGTCCTTAGTAATTGACCCAATGCTACGCAGGCCAGACATCTTTTCTGCTGCCATCCCAAGGCAAAGCTCAAGCACAGTGGAAGAGAAGAAGTCTGGATTTACCCCAAATCATGCAGAAAGTCTCCCATGGGCATGGTGAGCTGCAGTTGCAGCCACCTGCCCAGCATGTCAGGGGAAAAGCTCATCCCAGTTCTGTGCACCATCCACAGGGCTTGCCTGTCTCACATGCCATGGTGTTCTCTGGTACCACCAAATCTGAGTACCACACCCCTTCCCTTGAACCTTTGTATCCTCCTCACGTTCCTAAGGAGCTAAAAACTGCTGCAAGCCCTGCTTTACAGGAGAGAAGTGGAGGTAGAGGGATGTCACCCCTAACCTCTTCAGTTTCCTTAGCAATGATGAGAAATTTTAGGGCAGAAGTGGAAATTAAACCTCGGTTTCCCAATGGTGTTTCTTGGGGAATTACCTCAGGGGCTTCCTGGCCACGGGGCCAAATGTCACGTAGTGAGAGGTGTACTGGTTCAGGCAAAACTCCGAGAAATCACAGCGGTCTGGGATCTGTTACATTTGGAAACAGTAGCATAATGCCGCAGAAACTGCTTTCCCTTCACCTGCCGTGCCTGGAGTGGCATTTACGCAGGCAGATCTCTATGCCAAGGGGTCATGTTACAGCCCAGTTCTCTGCTAACCATGTTACTGCATGTTTTTGTCTCACCTGTGTACGCAAGTCCAATCCATGTTACAGCTCAGAGGACAAATTCCTTGCTGAAACAGAGTTTGGCCTTATGTATAGAAGCAGCAATCACCACTATTGCAGCAGGACTCCCAGGCATATTCAGTTTTCTGTGCAGACAGGTCTGCTCACACCAGTGAAGGCCACCAGACTGAGGTGTGCACTCTGGGGCAGGGGGGTGTGATGATATGCCGACCTATAAAAGTTTGCCCAGTTATTATTTTTTGCCTATTTTACCTCCTCTTCCCTGTCCTGCACTTGTCTACTGAGTTGAGAAGCACAGCAGATCAGGTGTTTGGGTGCTGGCAAAGCACGCGGGACACCTGGAGTCAACATCTTTGCCTGCTGCAATCCTTTGCCTCTGAGCTGTGTGAGTCCCTTAGAGTTTGTCTGCACCAGGTGAAGTAAAAGCCTGGGAAGTTACACCTTCCTGTAGGCAACAGTCAGATAAATTAACCCAGCAGAACAAGGCGTGGCTGTCTCCTGCTCGATTTAGAGCTTGTCATATGAAGGGGGCTTCAGGGATGGCTCAGCTCCTGAGGAAAGCAGCTGGTGAACAGAGAAGAGATCAGTGTCTGCCCCTCCTCTTCCCCTCACGAGGAAGTTGTAGAAAGCAGGTGTAGTCAAAAAAGCTTGTCTTTCAGCCACAGCTTTGTACAAACACTTTTCCAGCATCGGTGAGTTTTACCAGGGAGGCTTCTCTGCTGTGGAGATGGTGTGTGTCAAGGCTGTGCTTTGTACCAGCCTGGAGCTCACAGGCAGAAAACAGGGATTTGCTGCAAGAGCGGTGCCAGCAAGGCAGCTCACCCCTCTTTGCCATCCAGACCCACCTGTAGGCCAACAGAAGTCTTTGGTGATCCGGCCTTTGGGGCTAAACCAGCCTGACAGGGTGCAAAGCTGTCCCTCAAGTCGTATGAAAGAAAAAGTAAAAATATCTTCATAAGGTCTAAGGAACCTCCCCGCTCAATGCCTGTACAAATGGCATGAAGTTCACTGAAGACCTATGCCTATGATTTGCTTAAAAAGCCACATCCCCAAGATCATATCTGTGAGTCTGATAAAAGACTTGATTTCTCAGGAACCCTTGAGTTGCTATTAAAAGAAGTGAGAGAGATTGTGAGTTCTGCTCATTTGAAATTCAAGTTGTTTACACAGGAATCCAATCATGGAGTTGGACTTTTCTCTTATGATATATTGGCCTTTGTCTTGGGCTGTCGTAAAGCAAATATGATAAGCTAACAAGTGGCATAAAATTTTCAGTTACTTTCTAAATGTTACAGCAGCAGAGAACCAAGTAGAATTACTGAAGGGTCAAAGGCATAGATTAGAAACATCATTAAGAAATGGTAAGAATTACTGATAAGTTTTAGTGTCTTTGTTTTATTACTTCCCTGTTTCAGTCAGGTCTGCAAACACACTGATTCACATTTAATTGAACAACAGCTTCATTGTGAAACCTGCCATTCTTAGCTCCTGTAAAGAAAATATCTTTAAAAACACCACCCCCGCTTTCTAACATTGTACAGACAGAGAATTACAGCTCATCTACCATAGGATATACTCTACAAGTGGCATCATCTTCCTAAGTCTTGTTTTCTCCGTCATACGTGGTGTGACAAGGAGCAGTCTGGGGACCCGTGTGCTGTGTGTGCCTCTGTGCAGAAGGGCTCCTTCCCCCCTGCTCCTTCGTGCCCCGCGATGCCTCAGTCACCACCAGCAGCCTCTGGGTCGGTGTCCCAAAGCTGCAGAGCGGGGTGGGGCGGGCCATGCAGGAGGTGTGTAAGGGTGACCTTCACTTGGAGTTCCCAAAGCCCTGCCCATTCTCTGGGTTGTGCACAAGCAAACGTGTCCCACTTCACCGAAAGCAGCACTCCATGGAGCATGTTCTGCTCCCACTGGCCACGGGCTGCAACAGTCCTACATGTGATCAGCTGTATATATTTGATTGCTCTCATAGAAATAAAAAGGATTAGCTGGCTCTATAGAGCATTGGCCTACATTTTACCATTTTGCTGGTGAAGCTGAGCTGGATAGGAGCACGAAAAGAAGAGCTTGTGAATGCTCTAGTGTTGACACAGTTATGTCAGCAAAAAAAAAAACCCAAACAAACTTGTCTCAAGAACTGATTTCCTTTTGAGGTGCTCTTCTCTGTGGCTTTCACTGCTGCAGTGGTGAGCCCCACATCACGCAGAGCAGGCAGTGCAGAGATGATAAGGGTGCACCGTCCAGCCTGGCTGTGCCTCCAGCTGTGTGCTGCTGGCACCTGCTCTATCCAGGCAGTAGCCCAGTGTCCTTGGTGCAGCTCCTAGGAGAGGCATGCATCTATTGCAAAGTTGAGGCTTGAGGAGGACACATGAGAGGCTTCTGTCCTGCCTCGGATTCGGGATACTGCATCCATGAGCTCAAGAGTGCATTCACCTCAGCTTATTTCAATTCCAGCATACGGGCACAGTGCAAGGGAAGGTGCAGTGGCTTGGAGGAGAGTGGATTGTCTTTGAGGTCAGACAGCAGATGCAGACGTGTATGCAGGATGTCCCACGCTATGTCACACATCCTCTGTCTGCCTCAGACCATGGGAGATTTCACAGCTCTAGTGTCACCATAAAGTTAACTCACCGCAGTGATCTGAATTGGTGTAACCAAGCTAAAAGTGACACTTCAGTACAGATAAGTCCTTAATTTTTAAGCTGGTTATTTGCAGTAGATCAGCCTGTGTGAGTCACAGCATCTGACCTGAACAATTCATTCCACTCCCTGGGTAAGGATTTGTCTGGTTCTGTCATTTTTTGCCATTTTTAAACTCCTCATGAAGTCAAGAGTGATAGAAGGAGGCTGGAAGCTTCTCTGGACCAGTGAAACCTTCCCTCCTGCACTGGGTTTTGACCTTTAGTCATTTTACTTTCAGCCAAAATTGCTGAAAGTCCTTTCCTCCCAATCTGTGCACTACAGATTATGAAAAGTTAATGAGAAAAGCTAAAACTCATTTGCTCCGAAAGAATAATTCCAACTTTTTCCTGTGGCAAATGAGAAAATTAGGCAAGCTAATGCATTTGTCATAGACTCAGTTGAATACACTGTTTTATTCAGCTTCATGTAAGGGTACTGTAAGAAGGGTCTGGGCATGGGTCCCTGACGGGTTAATAACTCCAACTTTGTTTCTACAGGGCTTTTCAGAGCACTGTAGTTTTCCAGAGGGAGGATTGGCAGCCTGAGGAAAGGTCTAGGCCCAAGGGGTCCTGGCAGCAGAAAGACAGGATGGGTAGGTGTCTGTGAATGTTGCAAGAGAAGATCATGTCTGTAGACCTCTACCTGATGACTGTGCCCAGCTCTGCTGTGGACCCCTGGCTTTGGCCAGATGGGTCCATGAGTCGTGGTCCAAACACACTGTCACTATGATTTGACTTGCAAGTGTTGCCCTGATAAACATCTGTCCGTTGTGAGCAAGGTCAAGTCACTTTTCCCATCTCTTGCTTTTTGCCTTGGGAAAAGATAAGAGGTAGTGATTCTCATCCTTTGTGTTAAGATCCAGCACTGGAAAACTGTTCACATGTTCTGAGCATTACTGATGATCCCAGGATGCTGAGACAGTGCAGCACGGTGAGCGTGGTCTGATATCTGAGACTTAAGTAAGTCTCAAATTTAAACTGAAATGTTTGAGAGTGAATTACCTACCCTAGAGAGGCTATTCTCCATTTCTCTGTCTTGCTCATTTTTATGCTCCATTCCAGTGTGTATCTGCATCTCTCTGCACTGCCCAGCCTCATCCTGCCATTTGGGTAGGGGAAGAGAAAAGGCTAAATTTGTGGCTTTTATATGAAGAAACCTTGAAGCTGCCCACCAGATCATCCTTGTGGCTCCTGCAGGGTGCCTGAGGCTGGGACCACCCTGCAAAGCTTGCAGGCTTTGGGACTCCTGTTCCAGCTGCTTTGCTGGCACACTGAGATAAAGAAAAGGACTCACTTTGTGTCCTCAAGAACCTAGGTATAGCAGTGACAATAAGAGAGAGGTATTTGAGGTTAGGAGAAATTTGCATTTATTCTGGTGTAATAATTTCAGGCCCCCTGGAAAAATATGGGCGTCCCCCCCTTCAGGTTTTTTAAACTGCTGCAGACCAAAGCTGCATCCCCAAGAAGACAATGACTATGATTGTGCACAGAAAGACATGTCTGGCAGAGGGAAAAAGATTATAAAAGAGTAGTTTTCTAAAAGCAAAATCGATTTCAATAGAAAACATGTATCCAGCAAAATGCCTGGAAAATCTGACTGCAGCAAATACCTGACTTTATGTTTTAGCCAAAGATAAACTGTCAGGCAGACTGAAGAAGTAATGGAATGAAATTATACTGTCTGTGTTGTGCTGGAAGGGCATAATAAATGATCCCTAGACTGCAGTCTCAAAGGACTGTGACATTTTCATGAATTTTCTGCAGAGTGTTGCTTGGAGCCAGACAAGACAACCACTATCTTGCTCGTCCCGTCTTGCCTCTCCTCTTCAGGTCTATTGCAAAGCCTGATGTGGAAAGGGTAGAAAAAAAGTGCTAGAAAACAATTCCTGCAGTAGCAGAACGACAGTGGAGAGAAAAGTGTCTTCCCTGAATGCTTGTATATGTCTCGTCTCCCCCACTTCTGCTCCTGACACTTCTTATAAAGAATCCCAAACCAGTCCCTTCTCTCTCTTGGATGGCTTCTTTACGAAAGAAAATGGAGGGAAAAGTCGTCTAAGTGAACTAGAGGCATGGATTTTAAATGGGTGAGTCAAGTGCGATAAAGCGGACACCTTTAATAAGAATAAGGGTGGGCTAAATCAAATGTTCTTCTTAACTTAAAATGCCCACATGTGGCTTTAATGTGATTTAAATAAGTTTTTAAAGTTTCATCACTTGCAAAGTTCATTCAAATTAGGTTTCTGGAGTATCTCCATGTAGGTAAACCCACAGTTTCTCCCACTGGTGAAATGGGGACTTCCCTGCCACAGAAGGGTGCTGCTGCCAGACCCAGTTCCCCAGTACCTAGAAAGCACTTTGCCCTGCCGGAGGCACGGGGCCAGACTGCGCAGCCCTCTCTGCTGAGTGCGGCAGGCACGGGCTCTGGGCAGCTGCTCGTGGCTCTGTGCAGGGCTCCCAGCTGCAGCCTCTCCCGACACCTGCCAGCTGGCGAGGACACTGCTGTCACCTGCACGGAGCCATGTCTGAGGTGGCAAAACACTGGCTCTGCTCTTTCTTCTGCCACCAGCTCCCCATGTCCCACACCCACCGGCCAGCCAGAAACCGGGCCAGAACAATGGATGTGCATTTACTCTTTAGTGTGCTCTGAAGTCAAGGGGGGAGAAGGGGATTTGTGGGCCTGTTCAGTGCCTGATGTGGGTGATTTCCCTGTGCCATTTCATTATGGGAACTCAACTGCAGCAGATTCCTGGAAACCTGATCCCTGAGATAAACGTGGAAGAACTGAAACAGCAGTATCTGTCCGGTGCTTCAGACTGTCAGTTCAGAGGCGGGTCAGAGCCTGCCTGACCTGATCAGGGCTGCCAGTATAAAGACAGCTGCTCTCTCTCATAGGCACCCAGTGGGCCTAAGTGGAGGCAAAAGTTACATTAAACAGCCACACTGCTTTCAGAGTCACATGAGCACTACTGACATGCATTTTCTAAGAGACTGATGACATTTAAAGCTCTTCGAGTAAACTATTTGCTTTACATTTATAACAGGATATTCATCCCACTGCTTGCCATTGGAATGAAGCACACTGATCAGCCTTCCCAATGACCAAATGTTTGCCATCTCAAAAGCGTTCTCCTGGAGAACAAAATACACATCTTTATTGTACAGTTCTGCCTCATCAATAATGCTGGGACAGATTCTCTTACGTAGGTATCAGGTTTAAGAGAGCAACCATCTTACTAACCACGCCAGCCTTTTTCCAGATGGCATTTTGAACACAGTATAGACCAGGCACTTCGCTATCTAATCCATTATGCAATTAATTAGCACTTATAAATTAAGTATGTGCCTAGCAGAATGTGTCCTTCCATGTGGCAAGCCTCGTGCGGCAAGGACAGACTGTGAGTCGGTGAGTCACCACAGGTGACACCGAGGCCACCTCAGCTGGTCATTTTGATGGAAAAATGAGAGGCAATTCCCGTGTGCTAGGAGGAGGTTGCATCTGAAGAAGGAGAAAGATTCTCTTTGTGCACTCTTGTGCTATAGGCTGCTGTTTGTTGTCTGGTGGTGTTGGCACGTGGGTGCTCCAGTAGCACCGTGACAGTAAGACAGGTACCTCACTCGTCAGGTGAACTACCACGTGTCCACCAAAGCTTGTGGTTCACTTGGAACTGCACACCCCGTGGGAAGGCTGATCAGGGCACCCCGAGGCTAATGGTGTCTTACTCAGCCAGACCAGGGACAGCTTTGAACCCTCCTGCTGGGCCGTGGGGAAAGGCACCGGTGACAGGCCAGTGCGGGCTCTCGCTGTGCAGTGTGTGGCTGTGGTGACACCTCCCTCGCCCCTGCACCCCTGCTGGCCTCTTGAAGCTCACCCAGGTGAACCTGCAGGGGCTGCAGTCACACCACCAAGCTGGAGGGTGAGGGGCAATGTGCCGGATACAAACAGCTTCTCCGAAGTGAGCCACAGATTAGGCTGGGGACTACACCCAGTTTACTTAGCTGCCAGTGCACTCCCTGGCTTGGGAAATCCCTGGGTGGCAGGCTATTGGCACCGGGGAGGTCACATCGGTCACTCTGTACTTGCCCTGTTCTTAGGCTCATTTTCTAAATATCTGGTTCTGACCACAGCTGGAGAAGACACACTGGGTTAAATGGACCTTTGATGTGTTCCAGGTGTTGCCAGTCATATGTGCTCACAGTCACCAAACCTTGTGATAAAACTGGTTAGCTAAGACCATTTTGGTGTGGAGTGCTCATTTGTGAAGTGCTTTGAATATCAGGCAATAGTGGCTAATCTTTGATTACCAATAGTGACTACTTTTCCAAAAGGAAATATGGGTGGAGAGAAAAAGGAATTTCTATTCAGTTCTGGTCCCGGTTGCCTGGGGAATTCTTTTAACATGCAGAAGAGCAGATTTGCATGTTGGTATTTTGGGGATGTTTCCCATGAGAGAAAAAGTGCAACTCAAAACTAGCTGACTTGGAGGTCTTGTCATGGTTACATCATCCAAGGGCTTGTGTAATTCAGCTGATAAATAGGGTTTAAATACCGGAAAAACAAAGGTATCGCCTTATGTCAATAACAGCAGCATCACAGCACACGACCTGTCCCGTGGTTAGGGCAGACACGGTGGAGCTGTTTGCTCATGGTGTTCACCTCCCTGTGGCCGTCACTTGTGGAATCTTATTCAGCCAGGGCTGAGAGTTTCTGAGAAATGCCTGATCAATCTCTGGGCACCAGTGGCACGAGAGCCCAGGTCCCGTCGTGATGCTGCCGAATGGATTCACTTTGACACAGATCTGGTACAAATGTCTGTGACAAACATATCCTGGCCGTCTGACCACAATAGCAAAGCAGATTTTCCAAGGTATACAAGCATCTAAAAACACTTGCTGAGGCTCATCCAGCTTTTTGCATCATTCACACAGGTCAGATTAGTAGGTATAATCCTACTAATTATAATAAAAAATTGTATGAGAATTATAAGGACAAAAGTGCTTTTTAAACACCTATTGGATGTGTCTGCCCCCTTGGCCTGCATGATAATGCCACTCAGGCTGTGTGGCGTGTTGCAGTCCATAGGACTGGCTAAAACAGAAAGGGGAAATTCAGGCTCCAGAGGGGTTACCACAGCACCAAATTCACATGAGGGAAATGAAGGCAGACAGCTTCCATCACAGCTGCATGATGTCTTTGGTCATGACAACTGGATATTCAGGATTCTCCAGTGAAAATGTGTTTGTTTTTCATGTGTCACTTCAAGTGAGGGTGCAGTGCTGGTCATTGCAGGATGTCACAGTGGAACCAGACAACCCAAGCCAAATCAAAGTCCACCAAGAAGCCCACAGTGGGCAGCAGGCTCTCCAGTTTGCTGAGACATCTGCCTTCAGCTGGTAAGAAGTTTTAGTGTGGACAATGCTGGAGTAAACTTTAAAATTACCACATATATCTGTTAATAGTTTCAGGGAAAAGACCTCCTGTGAGGAGAAGGAGAAAGGCCTCTGGCAGGCATTTAAATCATGTATCATCCCACTGATGTTTAGGAACAAGTCGAACCTTAATTTATCATTCCCATTGCCAGCTCCTGTGTGGTGCTGCTTAGATAAGTCTTGCTCCCAATGGCTAAAGATAGAAATGTTTTTCCACTCTGATTTTGTTCTTCTTTTTAGAAATTTTGTTTTTCTTTTTCTTTTAGAGCAGGCCTCAGAATAGTTTTGGAGTTTATTCAGTTCTCGTTCTTATACTTGGTTTCCTGCTGGATGTCCCGGGCTGGCTGGCGCTGGAGACAGCAGAGCTCTAACGGGAGCAGACAAGCAGGCTGGTCCCCAAATACAACCTTCCTCAGAAACCCCATACAGGGCTTATGGTCAGGGCCAAGTGGAGAGGGATGTCCTGTGATCTTACTGCCTGAACAGAAAAGTGCTGGCAGCCTGTTGTTATGGTGCACAGTGCTTCTATATCCACCAGGAGCCAAATGGAGACAATTTTGCTTGGAGCAGCAGGGGTGAAGCTGTGTCAGTGCCCTGGACTTGCAGCTGCTGGCTGCATCAGGAGCTCATGTAGCTGCCTCAGCGTGGTGGCTGCATACCAGGAAGCTGGCTACTGCTCCAATAAGGTTCCAGGTGCCCATTATCACATAGCATGTGTACTTGATAGCTTCACGGCTAGTTCCTGGGTAATGCTGCTTCCCTGTGTGGTGATCACTTCCAAGGATCACCAAGATGTGCCAAGGAAAACAGGATAGATTTCATGCAAGACAGTATTTTCATGTTATTTTCTGTGAGATCAGAGTAACTGTTTCCATATCAGCCAAAAAGAGAAATTCTGGCAATATGATATGACTTCTGCTGCCTTCACGAGTTGCCTTTGCCTCCATCAGAACACTGTTGGTAGCTGGCAGGTTTCACTGTAGCAATCACCAGAACCCTGTACTGTCCACTAGAGGTGTTTATCCCAGTTATCAAACACCAGGCACACATCAAGTTGGCTCTATTGCCTCCCCCTTTTCTGTCTCCACCCACCATCCAATCCACCCCAAAAACCTTCCTTCGTTCTGCACATACTCACCAGTTCAACATGAAGTGAATTGTTTTTTTCTATCACTGAGCATTTGGACCTTCTCCCACCAGGACTGGTCAAAGGCCTGCATCAGATGGTCATTGTGGCAGGGAAAAGTGGCTCTGCTCACATAGGTGAAACCAAATCAGGACTGAAATGGTTTATTGATTTATTAAAGACATGTAATTAACTGATAATCCGTGAATTATACATTCAGGGTCTATGTCAGCAATACAGCAGTTCAACCACTAGGTTAGGCACTTAGAAAATACTAATAAATTCCTGCAAGTTCCTAAACACACTTTAGTAACTAACCCCCAGACACGTGGGCACCAACCCCTCTCTCACTGGCATGGGGGTCACTTCTGGGAGCACAGGTCCCCCACTTAGGCCCTACTCCCACTGGAGTCGTGGCCACTCCAGCTCTAGGGGAGCCCACGCCACTCCCTACAATGAGCTAATGCTGGCGGGAAGGGACACCAGCAGGTCACACCCCTTCCCAAAGTGTGAGCCCCACATGCTGCACCCCACAGGCTCAGGCCACATGCTGGGTGCAAGCTGCTGATGGTGTCTTATGGATGGGGAACTGCTGCATTTGACCTCAAGAGAGGCTGTGATGTGCCAGACTGGATTTTGACAGTCTAAGGCCTCTCCCTGCTCTGTTACTGTGTTTAGCTTTTCTTTTATACAATCTTTCCAACCAGCTTATTCTTTGTCTCAGAACTGTCTTTGTCATTCCCTGGTTACCATTTAATCCAGCTGATGGATGCCATCCTCTTTAGCATGATCAGCTGAGGTCTGGTGTTTGTTTCCCTCTTCAGCAAGATAAGTTTTGGGAAAATGCCTCTCAGACATTTTTGGGTTTTCCATCCATACACGTTCTTTAGAGTCACTTACCTGTTTTATCGGCTGTTATCACCTCATTTTGCCAGGGGTGAGCTGTGCAAGCACCCCCACATAACTATCAAACTGATATCAAGGAAAGGAATAGTGGCCCTGTGTCTGAATTTGGGGAGAGGTTATTTCTACATATATTTACTTTCTCAGTGCCTACCAGGTCATGAATCTTTGACCTTAGCTACCTCACCTTGCACAGCTATACAGTTAATCTGTTCAAGTTGTGCAGTCATTGTCCTCACAGTACCAACTGCATTTGTCTGTAAATCTAATTCCTAGTGACCCCACACCTGTGAGGGCGACAAGGAGAGGAAGGAGGACTACTTGAAAGACAGTTTTGTCATGCTGTGTCCTGGGAGACAACATATCCTGCTCAAGCCAGTGTTACGTGTAGCAACCCCTGAGTGGGCTTTTTTTCTCCTGAACCTCCCAGGCAGAAAATAGGAGGACAATCCCAAGTCAGGACCAAGAAGCTGGCATGGGGACCAAACACTGGCACATGCTTTGCTGGGACCCTGAGGGCAGTTCTTGAGGGTCACTCCCCTCCCCCTCGAGGGCCCCAGAGGACTCTAAAATGGCTGTTTGCCACCTGGCATCTTGATGTCAGTCTGAGGGCTGCCGTTTTGTTCCTCGCCCTCTCTCACCTGTTGTGTGTGATGCAGGCTTGGTGCCAAGCTCTTGATCAGCTGCCCTTTTCCAGCTCCCGGGCATGCCAGTCCGAGAAGGCCCATCCCCATTTGTTTGCAGTGGCAGCCCATGGAATACTAATGACTTGAGGCCATTTTGCACACTTCTGTCACCTCAAAACTTGCACTTGGTCCCACAGCCTGAGTTTCTCCCTGCCCTGGCAAGCCTCTCTCCTGCTGCTGCTCATCACAGCATCACTCGCAGCCACCTTCAGAGATGTTTCTAGATCACACATTGCCCAAAGTTTCTGTGTGTGACCGTCAGCAGCACAGTCTTCTTTCTCCCTAAAAATGGCACTAAGGGGCAGAAATCAAGCCAGACAAATCCTTACTTTGCTCTCCACTGGCCATGTCTCTTTCGCTGCTACATTAGAAATAATTGCCCACCCTCCTGCCCCATAGTGAGACATCTTTCCTTGCTCTAGGTGCTTTCTTTTCAGTCCCAGAAGGAAGCAGGAAATCTCATTGATGGCTGTGCTCGAGGCAGTGAGATAAACACTTACCAACTTCCATCTTGTAGGTTGTTCCTTCCTAGGTGTCAGTGCATGGCTTTCCCTAACCCCATCCTTCGTCCTGCAGCTAATCTCCTGGACATGCATTGCTTTGCACATTTTGTTCTTGGCAGTTTCCAGCATTGCCTCAGGCCCTTATCGCCTTAAAACATCAGATCATATGGTGGTGGCCTTAGAGACTGCCTGATTGATATCTGAGCAGCGAAACAAACAGTAAACTTGAATAAAATTTGGCACCTCATTGCCGATTAGTTCTGTTGATTCTGAGAGGATAATTCACAGGCATCAAATAAAGTGCATGTCCTGAGCATGCACAGGACAGTCTTCAGTTTTTTAAAAGAGCTGGCAGGAATGGTTTGCGACCCTCACGAAGAGCGTTTTGCCCATTCCACATCCTGCATGCCCCAGCCTGTGCAGTCACAAGGATTTGATACTGCTGGCCACCACCAACCCAGCAGGACTTGTCTGTGTATTTATACAGAAGTACGGATGCTTGCAGGAAGAGGAGAGAGTTTCCCAGTGATCCTTGAACAAACAGTGATGAAGCCAGGAGCTCCTGCTCGGCCTCCACCAGCAGCACTGGAGCTCGTAGCGATGGTGTGTGTGCACTCAGAGGAAGATCGTGTTTCTGGGTGGCCATTTACTGTGTAATTGTGATACAGTTCTTTATGTATTCTCTAGGTGCTTTCTCCAAACCCATTCTCCATGGTCATAGCAAATAAACCTGTGGGAGAGTGTATCCCCATTCAGTCTCCCCAGATTTTAGTATCACCTTGAACCTCCCTGAATGTCCCATGCCTGTTTTGTTTTGGATGACCCTATTGCTCAGGCAGAAGGCAAGAAGGAGAGGGCTGCACTGACTGCTGCTGTTGCATGTGCCCTGAACTGACTCGTGTGCTGTTTCTTTCACAGAGCAGATGAACCAGGTCCTGGCCCATGGATAACAGGAGACAGCATTGAAGGGCAGGCTGTCTGATGAGTAGATTTCATGCTTGGGTGACACCACCACGCACCCATACATAATTCCCAAACTGCTGTCCTTTGTAGGGTAGCATACCTGGACTATAAGTTGCACCCAGGGCATTAGGAGGAAAGTTGGTACAGCTCCCCAGTTGCCACTGCAGACTTGCGGCCCAGCAGCTGAGAGAAACAGACTATTTGGCAAGAGCAGCAAATGCACTGTGCTCTGGGGAGTTTAAAATGGTTTTCCCTTCAGCAGTGCTTGTGTATTTATTGGCTTGATTGTAATCACAGCTGCCTTAACTTGTAACTGATACTGCCCTCCCTGCAGTGTAGATGATGTTCGCTTGGGTATCAGGTACTGCTGTCTGTGTTTGCTTTCGTTATCAACCACCATCACCAGGACTCTTTAAAAGACCAGCTCTGACCAGACACCAGGGAGAAAAGAGAGATTCCAATTATCCTCTTCCCTGTGGCTGTCCAGCTCTTTCCCATCACATAAACACCACTGAGAGCAGATCCTCCTAACCCAGGATGAAAATCTGTGTGGCACACCTGGCTCCCTTTGATCGTGTGTAATGTACCGTGGAGCGTTCATCAAACCAGACACTCCCAATTAAACACACACGGCCTTTTAGGCACAAACCTCTCTGTATCTCTGACCCACAAGCCTTCAAAGCTTTGAGAAGTCTGGTTGCATGCCTAAAGCTAAGGAAGCCATCCTCAGCCACTGCCATGAATGGTGGTACGAGCTTGAGGGTATTCGGCCTGTCTGGACCTAGAGTGGCTCCAGAAGAGTAAGGCTGAGGGCCTAAAAACAGCAAGTCCCTCAGTTGCTTCAGGGGCTGGTTCTGGGTTGCAGCCATGGATCTCTTGGAGAAGGGTGCCTCATTATGACTTGTCCCCTAAATGCTAGCTTTAATGACTTAGGGAGGGTATGAGATGATTGTGGCCAGACCACTTCTTGAGACATGAGAAGAACATTTTGAGGTTGGGTGGTCCTTGATTACAGGCTAGGTCATTCTTGCAGGTAACCCCCAGAACGTGCACCTGCTAGGAAGTACTGTGGAAAGGCTCATCTTCTGTGCATCCCTCGCGGTTCCCAGACCTTAAGTAAAAAAAAGAAAGATGGAGCTAAAGTTCAGAGAATGTATCAGTACCTTAAGGGCAAGAAAATATGTGGAATACAATATTGCAACCCATTAGGAAGTTCAGACGTAAACCCAAGTATGCTTGCATGTACAGATGTCGTTTAACTGTCCTGTAATACTACCAGGGGACCAAGGCACACTGGTTACCTATGATCACAGAGGTGTCCCCGCAGAGAACCCCTGAACCCCACCCGGCCGGGCCAGGGGTGCGCTGCAGGCGGCTGGATCTCCCCCGACCCGGGGGCGGCAGTGGCATTTGTGCAGCGCCCTGAAGGTCACCCCGCAAGGACGGCGGCGGCAGCTGTCGCGTGTGTGAGTCGTGTCCCCCCGCCACAGGGGGCGGGCAGGTCCCGCTGCCCCCGGGGAGCTCCTGCGCTCCCCTCCCGGCCGGTGCTCCCAGGGCGCGGGCGGTGGAGCGCGGGGCCGGGCCGGGAGCGCTGCTCGCGCTCGATATTCCGCAGCCGCGTTACACGTGAGCCCGCCGGAGCGTGGCGGGGCCGGCGGAGCGGGGCGCCAGGAGCAGGAGCAGGGGAGGGAAGGGGACGATGCTCAGCAGCGCCCGGCCGATCGCTCTGCTGCGGGGAGCGGGGACCCGCAGGGAGCGGGCGGGGCGGGAATACCGGGAGCAGGCGGGCACGTGCGCGGGCCGGCGCGCGCACACACGCGCCCGCAGCTACGGCCGGGC
>VYXC01011825.1:294926-335984 GCA_013397175.1 Platysteira castanea | reverse complement strand
CCCGGGAGCATCGCCGTCGGGGGACCCTGACCTCCCACCCCTCATCTGCCTTAGACCTCACAGAGGCTTTTTCTTTTCTTCTGTTTTCCCTGGATAAATGAAACTAAGCGAGTTTTACTCCTCTGAGAAAGAGCGATTGACTTTTAATATCTCCGCAAGAAGGAAATGGCTCTATGTGCATTCCTCATAAATGCTTATGATGTATTCATTGAGTGCTGTATAAATAGCATTTAGCTTAAAGAGGCTTTTAATTTCTCTACGCAAATAGACAGTCTTCTAGTTGCTGCCCACCACAGCTGGTGTTGCCACCTTTGCGATGTTGAATTCAGCTCCTATTGTAATGGATCGGCCGGAGGTGCCACATTCAGAGCCGGCTGCTCTGGCAGGCGGATTAGAGCAGGCTTCTGCCGTATCTTTACGTGAGCAGAATGGGGTTGTGGGTGCGCATGGAGAGGTATTTTCTGCTCCTGAGGTACCAGGCAACTGCGCAGTGCTTCAAACGCGGAGGCTGAACTAGGTCCTTCTCCCAGAGTGCCTGTACCTATCCGCCTAGGACTGATTTCCATTTGCTGAGTCGATCTGCAGGCTGATGATCAGATTCTTCTGTTATAAGCCTACCTGTTGCAAGAAGCTTTTTCGTTCAACCCTGTGGTGCTCGAGTTCTAGACCCACTGCGTATTTTTTGAGACCTTGGAGTGGTTTTGACCTTTAAGGTGTCTTTGGCGTTTAGAGCATCCTGGCTGGGAACCTGATTAAATAAGCTACCTCCCAGCGTTTGCCTTTTGATGTTACAAAACTCAAAGGCATTACGCTGCAGACAACAGCATTAGTGTTTGGTTTGTTACAACAGCACCTCCTATGACCGTGCTCTGGAAAAAATTTCCACACGTCCCTGACGTCACGGCCATTTGCTTTACGCTGCCTGGATACCAAAGAGTGCTTTAACTCCTGGAGCACCACGTTACTGCATCCAGCTCTGCTGTCCAGCCCTGGCTACCTCCGGTGCACATGAGGAAGACAAGAGGATGGAGTGCCTTTCTGACAGTGTCCCTGTTTCTCTGGGTGGCCCTCCTGCTTGCCTGTCTTTCATAGACTTAAAACGACCAGAACTGCCAGCTTTCATTGTGAGGCTTCTCCAATGATGTAGCTTTCTTTTCCATGATGGGGCTGGGGAGCGAGGAGGAATACTTCCACCCACTACTTGCTCCCCTTCCCTGGTAGCTCATCACTTCAAGTCCTTCAAATAAAGTACATCTGTTTTGTTTGTGATTAGATGAGGACAGTCTGAGATCAAGCAGGCCCGCTCTCAAGTTCTCTTTGGCCTCTGCTTGTCCCTGCAGCCTGACGAGCAGTACAGTTGCTTGGCATGGACTGGCCTACGCTTGTAGGCAGCCTGGTGGTGCGTAGTACAGCATGTTACCCTGCAGTTAATCAGTTCAGATAATCCTTGTAAACTGTAACTGATACCCAGAGCTGGGCTGCATCTCCAGGCTCTTCTCTGTTCTTCCCACTCCCCCCACAAGATTATTCTAGACATTCCCTTTAGACTGAAACTACATTCAATCTTCCATTGTTATGTAATTCACTCTTTAATTGGTATGAGCAGTGCCAGAGTGCCGTTGTAGGCACACAAGGCTGGTAAATGTGCTGTATTTTGGTACCTTAAGAGTGCTTTCCTACATTTGATATGGAGTACTGGAGCTAGTTGGGCCTGAATTCTTTTCCTGTTGTCTTTCTTTTTGGAGGTGATGGCCTGAATTACTAGAAGAGATCAGGATTTACAATTGCTTGTAAACCTGAATGAAACATTTACTGTTACTGCTTCTGGAAATAGCTTTGAGCCCCAGAGCTGTGTGGAATGAGTATCCTTCAAGCACACCCATGCTTGCTGTGGGGCACTTGGATCACTGACAGTGTCAAGTGCGAGGGCCTGTGGTGGTAGTGCTGGGTCAGCCAAGGGATCCTTGAAAGTGTGGAGGAACGTGGTTTAGTCTTTATGTTCTATAAGCCCAAACCCTGATTCATGGATTTCGAGGTTTTCAGGGGCCCGTGTTTCCCCACCACCAAACATCTGGAGTGCTTCACATTTACTGTCTGCATCAGGGCATAATCTCACAGTTACATGGATGTCTTTGCAACATCTCAATTGCATGTGCTGGGCTCTTCCTTGCAAGTGGCAAAGGTTGGAAGTACTGTCCTGAAACACGACTGCTGTGAGGGCTTGATTTAATTCCTCTTTGTTTGTTTTCTCTTGCAGTTAAGATCCTCCTCTTCTATGTCATCTTCTACGGTTGCCTGGCAGGTATATTCATCGGGACCATCCAAGTGATGTTGCTCACTGTCAGTGAATTTGAGCCCAAATACCAGGATCGAGTGGCACCTCCAGGTAACTAAATAGGAGGCCCGTGTTTGACTTTGTGCAAGCTGTTCTGGGAAGGCGGGGTTGGTTACTCACCTCAAGAAGGAGGATGAAATAAGTGTGTTGTTGCTGCAACACATATTTGTAGGGGGTGGGTATGTTCTCAGCCTTCTGTGTTAACAGTACTGGGGCTTGAAGACAATCCTGCTAGAATTAAAGGTTGCATCACATGAAAAATATCTCCTCTCTGAGAGGAGCTTAAACCTGGTTTGCTTTTCCCTTCCCCTAAGTGGAAGTGATGGGTTGAGGCTAAAAGACTTCACTTTTGGGAACGGGCTGTATGAGGAAGCTGGGTTCGGTTTTTCTTTCTTCAGAGCTACTCTGTTCACATGGGTAAGTGAAGGGATAAAGATAAAATGTTGTCTCTATCTGTGGAAGTGGCGTGCACAAGGAGAAGGGGGACAGTGCCAGTTCTGGTAGCACTCATGGAATTGCATTATCCAACACCAAAGTACCCCGCGCTCTAGAGACGCTGTGGTACTCACTAGTGGGAACAGCAACTGACTGGCGTGGGAGGTGAAGGGAGGGTGGCTCTGGTAGTTGCTGATACGTGACCTGTCCTCACAGACAGAAGAAGTCTCTGCTCAAAGTGGCACCTGAGCAGTGCCTGTGGCCAGGCAGCCTTGGGTAGGGCAGAAGGAGCAGTGGCCCCTGCTGCAGGTTTGCGCTCCGCCTGCCCGGGCTGTGCTGTGCTATCCGATCCCTGCCGCAGCCAGCGGCGGCTGGAGCGCGGGGGGGAGCTGCGCAACTGCTGCTTTCCCACATTACAAATGACCTTGAGGCTGCCTGGCACTGGGCACCCTAACGATCTGTCTCCAGTTGCTCTGTAAAACAGTTCAGAAGCTTTTAATAACAGCGGTATTTAAGTGACAATTGTGAGGCTGATGGCTTGTAGCTACACAAGTTGGCCCTGGTGCTGCACTGTGTCTTGCAGCCCCACTGTCTGCAGTGCTGTGCTGTGATTCCCTGCCCTAAACACAGGGAATGTTGCCATCACCAAATGGTGTTACAGCTCAGCTAAGTCATCTTTTGCAGATAACTGCTTTTCTATCAGAATGCTATGAAGACAGAACAGAGGCTGGAAGTGCTGTGTGAGTGTGTTGCACTTCATGTACCACCACCATGGCTGGAGTAAATGCTGTCTTAAGCACTGAAAGTGGCTCTTTTAGTCTCTGCAGTGGACCCCTGCATTTGCAGGAAAGACTGTCACTGATACTGCCCAGATCCATTGGCTGCATCTGAAAAGCCAACATGGGTAATGCTGGGGTAGTTGTTACTCAGTAATGTGTTTTTCCCCTTCATGAAATAATTAGCAAAGGAGCCCATGTATCTGAGGTCTCACCCAGATAGCCCTGCTCTTCAGCCAGATGTCACGTAATTACCCGTTCTAGGCAAACTGTTTGCTTTCTGTGAAATAGCCATTTACAATTCCAATTTCAAAGCAACTCTGGTAAAATTTCTGTGAAAGATTTCAGCCTGCACAGGATTTTTATTCCTATCTTAACTGCATACTGCACTAGTCTTTTTTGGGCTTTTTTTCTTTTTTTTAAATAAAGAAAAGGAATTGAATTTCAGGACACTCTTGTAGTGTGTACTGCAGAAATCAAAATGGAGGAACAATGGAAAGGTTGTCAGGAATCTTCTGTAATGAGCTTTCAGGGCGTGTACTGAAATCAAGGGGAACAAAATCCAGGTCCTTGATGTGTGATGGTGGGGAGCTAGTAAACAAGGGTTTTGAACCAAGCTGCAAAGGTATAAGCATACAACTTCAAAGAAATAACTAGTAAATAGCACAGGGTCCTTTGTGAGCAGCTCTTCCTACAGATGTGAACAAGCTGGTATGGGCCACGGCAGAGGCTGGCACTTAATATCCAGTGCATTCCTTGTCCTACAGCACAGCAGCTGTGGAACTGCAGGTGCAAAACAGTGTTTTAATGCAGGCTTTCAGAGACACTGACAGGTAGTGAGTGGCTGCACTGCTTTTGGGGGGTCAGCACTCCCTGTATTCCATGATGTGCAGGATTCTCCCCAGTGCTGCAAGGACAGCTGCTCTTCTGTCAACGAACACACTGGTGGTGAGGAACTTTCTGTGATCTGAGACACCTGCAGATGATGAACTATATAAAATAGGATGTGATGGAATTCTAATTCCTGGTTCTTGTGGGAAAATTTGTGAGCCAAGTAAGTGTATTAGCAGCTTGATAAAGTCCTGGATTTTCTAGGGAGCCAGAAAAGCTGTTTTTTTTTTTTTCTTGTTCTAGTGCTCTGCCCTTCTTGGGCTAGTCACTGTTGTGTCAGCCCAGAATGTTTTGAGAAAGGGAAAACTAGACTTACCTTCAGGATTTGCAAGAGAAAATGCTGTAGGGGCTGCTATAGTATCATTCTTGTTCTGAAATACAACATATTTCATAACAGTGACAGAATCTACAGGGTGTTGTATTGAGTTATTGACATGGGTATAACACTGAAAGCCATAAAGTGCTATTTTTGTAGCCAAGTGTCATTAATATGGTAATTGGTTTCTGCATTGAACACAACAGGAATGTTATACAGGGCTTCAGGGCAAGCTGAGTATTGTACCTTTCCATTATACTGTTTTTTTTCTTTCTTTTGTCTTGTGGTGGGGGGAGGGACCATGCAGTTCACCTGCCTGTCCAGCCCTGCCATTGCGACAGCCCCAGCTCCCAGTTCCACGTGTGCTGCAGGCTTGGACTCTGCTTTGAACACAGAGGGCTTCCCCTGCTAATAGTGAAGGATGAGGATATTGCCTCTTAAAAAGCATCCCTAAAACATAATCCTTCCTTCTCCCCTCCCCACCCCAATACAAATTGGGCTGTGTATCCTGCCATCTTGTGGTGTGCATCCCGTGGAACAGCATCCCATCACGGGTTGGTGGAGGGGACAGAGTTTGCTGCTGCCGCAGGCAAAGCTTTGTAAGTGGTGGCTGGAAGGAAGAATCCCTGCTCAAGCCAGGGGATTTCAGGTGTCCCTGCTCCAAGCACTGCTGGGCAGTGAGCGTGTCATGGAAAAGTCTGCTTTGGTGTGTGTTCCCCACTTGGCTTATTTAGCTTGGACAGCAGCAGCAAGGTGGCAGGGAGGCTTCAAAGGAGCGTGTGCTGCCTCCTGTGAAGTTGCACTTCTTTGCTTCTGTCTCTCATCTCAGCAGCACCTGTGCTTAGGAAAATCTCAGTCTCAAGCTCCAGGATGTTACTGCCAAGCAGGTTTTGCTGTGTTTGCAGAAGACTTGCACCTGCTTTTTGCACTTTGGGGAAGAGGTTGACTGGAAGCTTGGAAGGACATTGTTTGATATGGTGGCTTTTAAAATCTATCGTCACTTAGTGAGCTGGGGGGAGGGTATAGTGATCACTCAATTTGTCATCTGTGTCATCTCAGGAGTGCTCATACGCATTTGGAACCAAGATTACATGGTACTTGGAAATGAGCATGGTGTGATGGAGCAAGAGTGGTTACTATGGCCCTATACAACTGTTCCTGATAACAAGCCTGACTTCCCACTTTTAGTTTCATCCTCTTTACCCTCAGGACACTTCTCCTGAAGTCTTGCAATTGCAGCTTAGAATGATAAAATCGATGTGGAAAATTGGTTTTTAAATGAACTTGAATAAACAAGATTTTAATCTGCAGCAGCATTTTGGAAGTGGAACTGTAGCTGGAAAAAAACCCACAAATGACTTTACATGCGGTTTTTTTGGTGTTTGATATCCTTGTATAGTCACAGCCAACAGAATGTGGTGTCCATTACCAACTCAAGGCATTCTTCACCATTTATATGGACAATGTCAGCCGAGTGAAGATGAGTCTTATTTCCTAGCAAGGCACTCTTAAGTGCCAGTTGCAGCAATTTCCTAATTTGTCAGTATTTTAGCAATAAGTTACTTGATTCTTTCCTGTGGAAAGAACTGCATCACCACATGACACCATAGTGCGTCTCTGTCATAATAGCAGGAGATGCAGAGCTGTGTCATACAGATATACAGATCATAGTCTGAGGATGGGGAGAGGGTTGTTAAGACTCCTGGCTATGAAAGCACTTGTGGGTTTGTTTCTTTTCTCCCATAGGACTTGCTTATGAATGGCTTCCTCATGTGCATGGAGCCCCTAAAAGCTTCATTCGTGCCAGCCACACACTTCCTTGGTTGTCTAGCAATACATGGCGGGTAGTACTGGAAGGGCTCAGCTTTTTAATCTTTTTTTCTTGTCCCTGCTTGCTTAAATTCCTTAGTGGGGGTGAGAGAATGTTCCAGAAAGGTTAGTATTCTGCAGAGGTTACCTTCGGCCATCATACAACATGCTTGGTTTTTCACACAAGACTGGTTAAGATTTCAGTGATAGTGCTGCTCTGCTAACAGCACTGCAGCTTTTAGTTTCGCTATGGGATGTACAGAAGGAAATGATACATCAGTGCTTAGGGCTTTGCATCCAGTCAGTTGCAGGCATGTGAGAATGGAGGTTGTGGCAGAAGCCAGTAACACATTTAAGTTAGGATAAAGTTATTTTTCATGACAAGTCTTTTATATTCATGAAGATTTTCTTTTCTGCTTTGTAAGTGGGAAGATTGATCTCCACTTTGCTCTGATCCTAAACAAAGCAAGCACTTGGGTGCCAAAGCCTGGTCTAGTCTTGTTCATCCAACCACCTGGAAATGCTCCCAGTTTGGCAGAAAACAGCACAGGCTACCTGGCAGGAACAGTGGTTCCCTTGTGCTGCCCACTGGAACAGCTGCTTGGTGGTGCTGCTTGGGCTTCCTGGCAGTTCTGTGGGGATGCGCAAGACAGGGATGCTTTGGGATGGGAGTCTGTTCTCCGGCCACTTGTCTGATGGGCAGAGGGTTGGCTTTGGGCTGTAGCTATCAGTGGCCAGGCTCTCTTAAAGAGAGAACAGGGGTGGATCTTCTGCTGGGTGGCTTTTACAAACCAGAGGGTGTCTCTTGCTGACCTTCACTTCACCTTTGCCAGGCCTGTGTGGGTGCCCTATGTGTTACCTTGGCCAAGACAAGAAACAGAGATGGGGAGGTCCTGAGCAAAACTAACAGCTTCACTTGCCTGACGAACTTAACATGCCTGGCCACGTTTTCTTGATTTTTTTTTTCTTTTTTTATATTTATACACTTGAATGACATGCCTGTAACTTGACTCTGGAAAAGGCAGACCCAGGAGAGGACCCAAGGCCTGGCCTGCCTCTGCTGCAATTCCAGACAGCCACTTCAGGTGACTGAGTCTGTTGCTTCCCAGCTGAGTGGTAACATGAGAAGAGCTTGGCAGGATGGGATTGAAGTCCCTTGCTAAAATGGAAAATGGTGTATTCATTCTATATATAACTGTTGGTGAAGCAAGAAAATGAGTAACTGCTCAAAAAGGGGTTGAAAGCCACTGACTTTGGAGGGTAGGATGTCATTCTGCTAGAGGAATAGTAAATTGTTTCTAAACTTGTAAACTCAACCTGCTCTATTTGTACCAGAGGGATTTTTGAGCAGTTAAAGCTGCTTCATGGAATAAAACTTGAAACACCTGAGCTCCTTGCTGAACTTCTCGCAGTCTTTGGTGACCAGGACCTGTGTTTAGGGGAACAAAGCTAATCTTTGTCCTAGGTTACAAATTCCAAGTTAGTGCGTAGTGGAAGGGGGGCTGGGGGGAGCGGTGAGTTGGCTTGAGGAGGGACTGAGCAGAAGCACTCAAGTGGCTTTGGAAAAATTGCTGGAGTCACAAGCTCTTGTGGGTTGGGGCCAGCCAGCTAAGCTGCCTGAGTTTTGTACCAGAGGAGCTTCTTGGCAACAGGCCTGTTCTGAAAGCTGTCAAAGCAAATGCTGCTCCCCTGCTCCTTTCCTTGATCTTGCTAAAATGAAGATGACAAACTGAATTGAAGTCAAGGCCTCAATAATTACAGTGGCTGCCACAAAAGCAGCATGAACTCGGTTCCCATTACTTAAATTAAAGTGTTAGC
This sequence comes from Platysteira castanea, assembly GCA_013397175.1. NCBI lineage: Eukaryota > Metazoa > Chordata > Aves > Passeriformes > Platysteira > Platysteira castanea. Next base: position 327,604 of record VYXC01011825.1, on the reverse strand, counting down.
CATGCATCAATACTTTCAATTAAAATGTGACCTAAACATTGCATAGGGGCAACTATTTCCAAGTTCCACCATGAAGAGCAAAGGAGTTGGTGCTTCTCATCATCTATAGGCATTTCTTGTTTATAGTCCCTTCTCTTCTCTATGCATTATCATTATAGTCTAAATCTGACCTGGTTAGCACAGCCCAGAATCTGGACAGTCTTTTAAACCACTCTCCTGTGTGGTGGCGTTTCCTACTCACGTTCTTGGTGAGGATCTGCTGATAAGAGAGCTCAGAAGACGAGTTTTGCAGTCAGAAATACCCACTTAGGCAGTGAAAAGAGCGGCGGCAACACTCAGGCAGCTGAATTTACTGAGGGAGAAAATGTCTCCTGCCCCACATCCCACAAGGGAGATATACTAAGGCCATGTGGGTTCCAGCTGGCAGAGCATGACCAGACTTGGGGAACCTCTCTTGTCTTTTATTGCAGGAGTTCACGAGTGGACAGCTGTGCTGTGTCCTAAACACAGTATTTGCAGACACTGAAGGCAGCCTGTTAGAGATACTCACATTCTGCGTGGCTGGTCTCACACGCAGCTTCCCTTCTGTCCTTGAGGAGGAAGCAGAAGTGCACAGTGGACTTGTGGTTGGCTGTTTTTCTTAAAGGAAGCCTTAACTTGTAGCCTCACTTCTCCATTTTGTGATTTTTGTCTTTTTACCTGATGCAAACATTGTGATAAATATTTAAGACTGTTGTTGGAAAGAGGAGAACCTCTCCTTCAGTGAGCTTAAGCTGTTTTGTCAAAGTTCTTAAGTCTGAAAAATAGAGATGATTATTATGAGGAGTTATGTTCTTGGTGTCACCTGGAGGCTGTGCAGCTCTGAGGTGTACTTAATGTTTTCTTCCTGATTTTGCTTTTCTTAGGATTGACTCAAGTCCCCCAGGTTCAAAAGACAGAAATTTCCTTTACTGCCTCTGATGCCAGAAGTTATGAACCATATGTGAGGAACCTTGATAATTTCTTAAGGGACTACAGCGCTGAGCAACAAACTGAAAACATCGTGTTTCAGGACTGTGGAGGTAAGTCTCAGTTGTTTCCTACAGCTGAGGGCTCTGAATGATGCCTCTGCCAGGTCCACCAGAAGCTGAGGGTGAACAGTTGTGGTCTCAGTCTTCAGCTGTTCCAGCAGCATGTTGGTAAACTGGCAGGCTCTAGTTTCAGTGATAGGGCTGCTCATTAATTTCGTTTGGGCAGACCACACTTGGCCATACTTAGCAGCTTATTGTAGAGGTTAAAAGGTTGGGAACTCCCACATTTCACTTGGAGAACATTGCAGCTGACTCTGAAGCTCATGGCATGGACCTTACTTTGCTAAAGCCAGCGTTGGTCCTTTTCATGCCATGCAGTCAAGCATCTGGGAGGTGTTAACCTTTAACAAGTTATTTGCAATCATGTGAATGAGACTCTCACCTCATAATATGTCTGTATCAAATCTGAGGGGTACCCAGTTGTAATAGCGGCCCAGAAAAAAATTAGTCTCTGAGCCAGGTGATTCTGGAAGAAATCTCAAGCTATAAAACAAAACCCCATAAAATTTGCTGGTCTGGGAGCAGCCCCATGTGAGGGGTGGCTGGACCTAGGTCTGTGAAATGCCTTAACTGCCCTGGTGAGGGGGAAATTCCAGCTGCCCAGGAAAGTGTAAGTGTTGCTGTTCCTGACACACTTAAGATCCCATTGCATATGGTTGTCTTTTCCTTCCCCCGCCCTGACAGACACGCCCACTGACTACAAAGAGAGAGGACCATATAATGATGCCCAGGGCCAGAAGAAGGTCTGCAAATTCAAACGTGAATGGCTGGAAAACTGTTCTGGATTAAGTGATCCCAGCTATGGGTACAAGTATGGCAAACCATGCATCCTTGTCAAACTCAACAGAATTATTGGCTTCAAACCTCAGGCAAGTATCTCTTCCCTTTCTAGCAGAAGCTACTGATCAGGAGGAGGGGTTGGCTGCAGATTTGCTGTGCCTGCTTTTTGGTCTCTGGAAAGAGATCCCTTTCTGCAGAGGATAAATTGTGAGGCAATTTGAGTAATTTGGTTTTAAAATGCCTTTAATTGAAAATCACTGAAAGTTGTGCACTGCAAGTCAGTGACAAGTAGCAGTGTCTCTCACAGTGCAACCTCCTGGTTTATCTGGTAATTTCTGAGCCTGCTAATGGAGTTGCTATAAAGGGGCATTTTCTTCAAATGATAAATTCCATTTTAAATTCCTGTATGCTTCCATGGGACCATCCCAAACCAACTCTGTCTGTAGTAACATCAGTACATTTTATGTTCCGTTCCGCTCCATTCTTTTCCTCAGGCAGTGTAGAATTGTCTGCTTTGCTAAAACTGCTTAATTAGATGAAGTGCTAATATTAAATACCAGACTGAAACACAGGCTCTAAAGAGTATCTAAAGATCTAAAGTAATCTAAAGAGTAAATTACAGTTGAAAGTCAGGCACAGCTGCAAGAAAGGTGAGGAGGTCTTTGGTCAATTTAATATAGTTTCCCAAAGGCCGGAAGGATATCTCTGCCACCTGGTTGCTCTGTGCTTCACCTGAAGGCAAGTTCACAGTAATCCAGAAGGGTGTTAATCTGGACATTCATGGCTTTTCCTTCTGGTTTTTTCCGCAACACATTTAAATGCTAAAAATTTCTTTTAAGGATTCAGTGGCAAAACATGTGCTGCTGAGTAAGTCGGTGTGCAAAACCTGCCACTCCATCTTCTGGATGGAGAACAGTGCAAACGGTGTTCTATGCCACCTTCACCTCCATCTGTCAGGGCACTCAAGGATGGGGAATGGTGCTGTCTAACAAGTCCTGAGGAATGTTTTTCTTCAAAGGGAGCGTGTCCCGTGCTAAAAGAAATTAGTTGAATTTTGGTGTATCTGATCCGTGGTAGAAATATTTTAGCAGAAATGTACTGTGGTGGCTGTGGGATGACATGAGATGCGCATGTTTGATGACTGGGAAGGAGAAGGGTTTGGGGTGTTACTCTTTTTTCTTTGCCTACGGCAAAGAGAGCTCCAGACTGCAGTAGACAGCAGGGTCTAGTCAAGGAATGCCTTTCCATGCTTCATTTAGAAATGACCTATCCAAGGCAGTATTTGTATTTGTAGTTCCACACTCCAGCAGAGACCCCATAGTTCTTGCACTGGGAAAAGTGTTTGTAAAGCATATCTGAAACTGTAATGTTGTCAAGCAATACTGCTGGACTTTAAAAGACCAAAGACCAACTGGGTTAATGGTTGGACTATCAGAATTGGCACTCACACCTTTCTTTCCCTGATATACCCAGAGCTTTTGTCCTTCCTTGTTGGTGGTGTTGAAGTTCAGCAGTGTCAGGGTGAGACTGCCACACTTCATTCTTTCCTGTGCATTTCCAGTCCTGACTGCACACACCTGGCAGGCAGGTGGCAAATCCTGCACCACGGTGCATCTCTTCCTGCCACTGCCTGAGCTTGCATAAACAAACTTGACTAGCTATAGGCACTCTGCCATGAAACGCTTTCCCCAGGGACACCATTAAACCCAGCCTGGCCTGCTTGTATCCACAGCACGTGAAGCTGTAAGAACAGCCAGCAGTTCTGCTTGGGTTATGTTGCCCTGCTTCCAGTTGTGTTTCACTACTTTTCTGTCCCAAGAACCACTCAGAGCTGTTGCCTCTGGAACTGTGCTTAGAAGGGATTCTAGTTAATGGTGTGTGTTCGGTACTGTTGACCTTTGTTGCTGCAAAGGTGCTCCAGTCTGCAGAGCAGTATCCAGTGTGTAACGCCCCCTTGTTCTGGATTTCTTCTAGGCTCCAGTAAATGAAAGCCTCCCTCCTGAGATTATGGCAAAATACAACCCAAATCTCATCCCTGTCCACTGCGTTGCAAAGGTAAGTTGAAATACAACAGAGCAGAGTTGGGGAGCTGCAGGGGACTACTAAGCCTTTGTTCAAGTGTAGTTACCCCCCACCTGCCTTTCCATAAACAAATGGGGTGGTTCTCCCTTGGGCTATCTCCCCCTCAGGACCAGAAGTTTCTCAAAGCCCCACTGATGGATGAGATGCCCTCACTGTGGGGTAAAACCGAGGCAAGATGGTTAAAGGTATCTTCAAAAGTAGCCATTTTGCTTCCAAGTGCTGTGCCGGAGCTGAAAAAAGGCCTCCAGGGAAGATACTTCACACTTGGCACATGTGAAGCAGCTGAGAAACAGCAAAGTTTTTGTCACCAAAGCCTGTGCTTTTGTACCACAGGAGGGTCTGGTGGTTTCTAAATGTGTAAAGTGGCTGAGGCTTTAAATTAACCAAAGCCTTTTTCCTGGCTGATGTGTGCTGGGAGGTGCTGTTGTGTGTGTACTGATCAGGCAGTGCTGACACGTCCTCTGAACCACTGGACACTCTTGTGTTGTCATGCTGGGGACAAGCGCTGACCAAAGGAGAGGTCACAGTCCTGCTGAAAATCAGCTGCTGATACAGCCAAGGGCTGCCAAAGGCAGAGCTGGGGTGGTTGTCATTGGTTGCGCTTCCCTTTCCCCCCTGCAGCGAGAGGAAGACGCAGACAAAATCGGCACGGTGGAGTACTATGGGATGGGCGGCTACCCCGGCTTCGGGCTGCAGTATTACCCCTACTACGGGAAGCTGCTGCAGCCGCGGTACCTGCAGCCGCTGGTGGCCGTGCAGTTCACCAACCTGACCTACGACATGGAGGTGCGCGTGGAGTGCAGGGCCTACGGGCAGAACATCGTCTACAGCGACAAGGACCGCTTCCAGGGACGCTTTGATATTAAATTTGACATAAAAAGCAGCTGATCGTAAGCACAACTCTCTTCCTCCCCCCTCCTCCTCCTAGCCATTTAAAAAGGTTAAAAAAAAAAAGAACAAAAAAGAAAACCTACTAGTCTTGAACAAACTGTCATACGTATGGGACCTACACGTAATCTATATGCTTTACACTAGCTTTCTGCATTTACTAGGTTAGAATGTAAACAAAGTGTAGCAATAGCGACAAATATTTATTCTACTGTAAATGACAAAAGAAAACAAAATTGAGCCTTGGGACATGCCCATTTTTACTGTAAATTATGATTCCATAACTGACTTGTAGTAAGCAGTGTTTCTGGCCCCTAAGTATTGCTGCCTTGTGTATTTTATTTAGTGTACAGTACTATAGGTGCATACTCTGGTCATTTTTCAAGCCATGTATTGTATCTGTTTTCTACTTCTTGTGAGCAAAGACTTTTGCTGTCCAAGGTGTAAATACTCAATGGGACTAGAACTGGCATGAAACTTCTCATTATTTTGTTCCTTTTCAAAGAAAGGCCCACCTGTGAGACGATATTTAACAGCACTCCATAAGGCTTCTGGCTTTTCTGTGGTGTTAGGGTATTTTATTTGGAGGGGTGGCAGGGAAACTAACTTAAGTGAAGTAAAGAGAATAGGTGATTGTGTACTGTGCTTTGTAGCGAATGCTGTCTCTCTCTCCACCTCTTCCCTTATCCTCCAGTATGTTGTGTGAGAGACCGGGTCAGGCTATCACTCTCCTCAGTGATAGGCATAACTCTTTGCTTTGTATATTTTCTTTTATTTTCTTTTTTCTTTTTTTCTTTTTCCTGCTGAAGGCATCGCACACTGTGGTGCTAATGTCTTTATTGAATGTTTTAGCCATTTTCATGGTGGAAGAATTTTATATTTATGCAGTTGTACAATTTTATTTTTTCTGCAAGAAAGTGTAATGTATGAAATAAACCAAAGTCACATGTTTGAAAATAAATCTTTATTTTAAACTTTATAAAAGCAATGCAGTACCCCATAGAATGGTGTTAAATGTTGTCTAAAGTGCAAAACTCTATGTTCTAACATGTAATAATAGCCAGGAGTACAGTGCTCTTGTTGATCTTGTATTTCAGTCAGGTTGAAACATTGGACAAATAAATGAATGAACACACAGTTCTGTGTGCGTGTCTGTTGCAGTGGGTGAGGATGGTGCTTGTTAGTTGTCCAGAATCTTGAAGAAGTACTGCACCTATTTCAAACAGAAAATGCATCTTTATCATTCCCAGCCAGCCTCAGCACAAGAGAGCTGAAACATTTGAAACGTGGAGCTGTTACACATCAGCGCTGGTGTCTGTTAGTTACTTGTTTCCCCCTTTCCCTACGTGGGATGAGAAACTGCTGTGGCACACGGGCCTGTGCCCCTCAGGATCCCTTCCCCAAAAAGTCTCTTCCCATTACTGCACACACTCCACTGCTGGAGGCACAGGCTCTGTGTTCCAGACATAACACAACAGATAAAACTGTTGATCCTCGGCACAGGTTAAAGCTTCCAGCAGCCAGAAGGGAGGCTGCACACTGAAGCCACGGGAGTTTCAGGGCAGCTGCTTGCTCTGTGTTGCTGCTGGGCCGGTGGCCAGGGCTGAGGACAGGCTGTGCCTGCTGGGGCTGCTCAGATGTGACAAAATGCGGCAGCTGGCTTCGTGCAGGAGTCAGGCTCACTTTGTACTGCATGACGCAGATTACCAGGGAGAATTTCTCCGTGTAAAGTGACAAAACAGGACTATCCTAGAGCAAGTGGCTTGGGAAAGACTTCCTACTTGGAACACACAATCCTGGAAAAGCAAGATGCTTAAACTTTTTGCCATGTGCTAGAAGGAAAAGCACGGTTACGGTAAGCTGTGGTGGTTAGAGCACCCATTTAGCTGTTCTATGTTGTTCCCAAGGAGCAGGTGCCAGCAGAAATCGCACCTTCAGCTCTTTCTTTTGCTGCTGTATGTTTATAGCAAGGATTTAAGAAGCTGTGATGAAAGCCCTAAAATACTCCCTGATGGAAGCTTCACCTGCAAAAAGAACTACAGGAAAGCTGAGGCATTTTCGCTCTCAGCACTTGATGGGTTCCTACTGCTACCATTTTGGGTGGGGAGTGGGGATGTTGTTGCATGGCTCAAGGTTTGGTAGGATCAACTGCCCGTACAATTCAATTCCTAGGTGAACAGTCTGTGACAGTTAAAAAAAAAAAAATCAACACAACAACAAAAAAACCCCAAACCAACCAACCAAAAAAAATTCCCAACTTTGACTTGTATAAGACGCAACTCATGCTTTGGTACTTTACTGCCTTTTAACTTTCTGTATGAGTGCACAGTCCAAGCACGAACTATTAATAAAGATTCTGCCTTATTCCAGGGGTTGGGACAACCACTGTGGAAAACTTACAGTGCTTGTGTTCGCTTCAGTGAGCAAATGTCAGAAAGTCTTAGAAACTGCATATGAAATTAGGCAAAACCTTTACCCAACATCCCCACCCCAATCACTTTCTCGTCCCACATCAGTGAAAGCAGGATGGCTGCTCAGATCACTAATTAACCAGGCAGGAAGGGCAGTAGCTATCCCAGCCACATGCCCTGCAGCCACCCACTGAAAAGACCCACCTGGTCCTAGGCTTCAGGATGACTCTGCTACCAAAGAACCACACTCCCCATGCCCCCAAAAGAAACACCCCACAGTGCACCTGGTCAGACATGGCCCCTTTCCCCATTAGAAATGCTGCTCTAATTTGTCACACTTACTAGAGACACAGTACTAGAAGACTGCAGGATGGTTAAAAAAATTCCCAACCAACCAAAATCCAAAAAGCCTCACCCCACCCCACCCCATGCAGGTGTAGACTCTTGGCTGGGCACCCCGCTCGCCCAGAGACGCCAGTGCTTTGGGTACACAACAGCCTTGATACCAAAATGACCTTTCACAAGTGGCCCTGACACAGCCTCGATGGGCTGGGGCTGGTCAATAGCCCTGGGGGCAGTGGGACTACAGGCAGGGCAAGGGCCTCAAGATGTGACATCTCATCAACCCAAATTAAAATGTGCATTGCCTTCAAATTCTTTCTTTTTATCTGTGCTCCATGCACTCGCCTCAGGAAGGCATCGCTTTCCTTACTGCCTAATAGGACATTACATTATAAACTGCCAGTCTGAACATGTTGTTCTTTCTGCCAGATTGACTCAGCATAGTTAAGTATAATTGTAGCCATTAAAGTGAATTTTATCTCCCTTCTTGTTATATGGGACACCTGCATTTCATAAGAGAGACACACAAAAGCACTAGTAAAATAAAAAGCAGAGAGAGAGAGAGACATATATTTAAGAACACAAGCCTTTAAGGCTGTGTCTGCACAAATGCTTGCACTAACACACACCAGCTACTGCTGTTACAGCTCTGAGCACTGGCAGTTCTGGACTTCTGCTCCCAGCTTGGCCAAGGGCAAATAAAAAAGGCCAAGTGCAGTGGAATCTGCTTCTTCCTAGGTAACAACTCGGTGTCCAGCCTCAGCCTGGGGTGCTGATACAACTGCTGCCACCACAGGCCCTCTTTCCAGGTTTAATAGAGCTGAGTCAACTCCCACTCCTGCCTGGGCTGCCTCAGCTGGAGCTGCAAGGCTCCCCTGGGATTTAAGTACTGATCCACCCCTGCAGCACGCACTGACACAGGTGAATGCTGGCCTTGCCCAACGCCTGCTCACTTGCCACCTAGGAACAAAGGGATTTGTGCTATTTTAGTCCCCAAAGGCCCCTTGATTTTGTGCAACCAATTTTCTCAGGCTGGGCTGAACAACCTCACTTTACTTGCAACCTGTGCAAAACCTCTTCTTCCTCAATTAGCTTTTATTGGATTGTTCAAGATCCACACAGACTATACTGGCAAGGCCCAGACATCAGAACAAGCAACACTACATTTTGCATACAGCGCAAAACCAGGTGCTGGTACATTCTCTTTATTTGTAATTATCTTTATGTGGGTCAGCTGCCACCCAGCTCCCAGTAAAACCAGTTAAGAGCTGGTGTATCTGTGGTACACAGGAAGGATCCTACTCTCCAAGAACCTCACTCTCGGGAGCATGGCAGTGCTGGACAAGAATCACCAGAACTTAGTTACCCCTTTCGCATGACCACAGGTATTGTGTAAAGAGAAGAATCAGGACTTCAGAAGAACCAAGATTTCAGAACTACAAAGAGATCTGGGGTGCCCCCATATATGAGGCCCCAGCTGGAGACAGCTTGAAGAAACCCCATTGTAAAAGCACCAGGTCCTTTTCCAAGAGGATCCAGGAATTGGTGATAACTTGCATCAAGCATCCAGATGGGGGTTAGATACTCCAAAATACCCTGTATTTCAGAAAATACAGTTCTCTTCTTTCCCAAAGACTGAGCATAGTCCAAACCACAGAAAGGGGCGCTTTGCTAGTACAAAACATCTGAACAAGCCTCACATTCGACAAGAGCAAGGTCAGCCTCTCTGAGCCAAGCACCCTTCTGATCTTTACAGGATCCAAGCGTGACAGAGCACAAATCCACACCAGGAGCTGATCTGAAACCAACCAAACGCATTGCACAGATGCCACCCAAATGCCTTTCCAATGATGCTAACATTCAGGTGTGCTCACTGCTTCCCAGGGATAAGATAGGATCGAATTGAACATCAGTACTCCCCCTGCAGATCCCGGGAACCATCTACCTGCTTTGCAGCACGCAGCTATGCCCTCTCTAGCTCCCGTTCAGGGACAAATAACAATAATGCTCAGGAAGTAACAACGGGTGAATAACCATGACCTTCTGGCTCTGACCCTATAAACTGCTTCACTGAGGAGGAGCTGAGAGCTGCTTCAGTTCCATGAAGTTTTGTTTCAGTCACACACACTCCCAGCAAAACTCACATAGATTAAGTTGGCTGCTCTTTCTGAGCATTTCCATGCATTACCACAAAGTTTCAGGAGCTAATACTGCAGGCAATAACAAAATCCAGTCTAATGCCCTGGCTAAGCACAAGCAAGTATCATTTGAACAATCTGTGCCCTAAGTGCATGGAAAGGCCAGGCAAAGGGAAAGCAAATCAAATGAGACAGCCAGTTTTCCAAGGGGAGCAAAGGATCTGGGTATTAACACAGGAGCCTGCACAGGCACAAAGTGTGCTGAAGATTCCAAGTGTAAGAATTACAGGTACTTAACATTTAACTCTCCTTCTGTCCAGAAAACAACGCAAACAGTGCTGATGAGAGGTGCCAGCTGAGCAGCTTTGAAGTTAGAGCTTTCATCTACAGGCCAGACCCAGGCACACCTTGGGCTGTAGCAGCACTCCACACAGGTACAATTACAGCCTCAGAGAAACCCTGGCACTGAAAGGGTACCTCAACACTCACAGTCCATTCCCCCAGTTCCCCTGGGCTGGCAGTTTTTGGTAAGAGACCCTGTTAGTCTCCTTCAAGGCAGAAGCCAGGGGGCTGAAAGGGTGACACATGAGCAAGAAAAGGGCTGAGTTCACAGATTCACTTCTCATCCTTCACCAGAAATGTGACTGCAATTTCAGTCCTTCCTCACCTCTGCAGAACCAAAACTGGCAGCTGGGAGATGGAAGCTTTTTTCATCCCTGTATCCATTTTGAGCCTGTAAGGAATCTTGGTGCCTTCCACACAGCTAGACAGACACTCACCAGCACCCTCTCCCCAAAACTACCACAACGCTGTATCTTCTTGGTCAGCGTAGGCTTCCAGGCACACGATCGAGTCTTTGCTGACCCTAAGTTTCAGCATCAGTACACTCTCCCTAAACATTTAGGTCTGATAAGTTTTCACATGCTATCTCAGTTTGAGGCCACGAGTAGGAAACAGAAAGCTTGTTCTGCCCATTAACATTGGTTTGTACATCTGCATGAACTTGCCAATGCTGTTAGCAAGCACACTTGCTAACACCTAAACCACACTTCAGCTACAGTTCACTCAGCTGATTCACACGACTAAATCATTAGATTAACACACCGAAACCCCCATGGATTCATACCATCCTTTCAGCCACAAGCACTCCAGAAAGAAAACTGGTCGTCAAAGGAAACAGTCTACTTACTCACTGTTATATGTGTTCTGAAAATGAAGAATTATCTCCCCACACAAACCTGAAGAGGGTTTGTTCAAAAAAAAGGGCAGGTTCATCAGTCCTGTCTCTGTCCCAAGCATCACACTTAAGAAATAAAGCCAGCCAGGCTGCCCAAGACAGAACAATTTGTACACAGGCACTTCAAATATCCAAGTTAATTTCTTAAGTAGAGCTGGAACAAAAACCCCTACGCACCAAAAAGATCTAACTTTGCAATGGAAGGTTTTATTTATAAATGCTACAGGATAGCATTTTATTTATAAACACTACAGGATAACACAGAGCACATTGTGCTTTTATGCTGTGTGCTGTTAGCTTAAAAATGGTGTATGGTTATGTTCAGTTCTGAAAAAACAGTGGAAGAGAAGGGCAAGGGAAGCTATTTGGAAACTGCACCATAAATTAAAAGATTAGAAAAATCTGAATTCCAAACAGGATGGAAATGAGAGGACAAGACAGTAGTTCATTACACCACAATCACAAATACCAAGAGAGTTTCATGCTATTTATGCTAAGAAAAATACGTGAACTCCAAAACTACTTTAAAATAATAAAGTGTTGTTTTTATATCATACATAACTACTCTGCTGACTCAGATCACTGATTTCTGAAGCATAGGTACTTGTAAATTTAACGAGAAAGTACAGCTTCACTGAGTCTTCTCAGTCCCCATCATAAGCCAACTGCTCTGTAGCCGGAGCTGAACGTTTTAGTCCAGGACTCTCCCACCTGGAATTCTACTTCTTATTTAGTAACATCTTTGGTTGCCATCAGAACACATCACCAGCCTGGTAGAGCCACTGAAGTGAAATTAAGGGTAAGATCCCATCTCCCATCAGATGTGACAAACTAAAACATGACAGCAAGTACTGCTTTCCTAAGGATCCTGAGCAGCTCACTGAGTGATCAGGATCACTGCCTCTGCACGTCACACGTATCTTGAGGGACACCTGCTCGCCTGCCTCACAATCAGGAGTTGCTGTGGAGGTCTTGTAGGATGCCCTCAGAGCAGTGAGCTGAGGTGAGACAAGACACTATAATGTACCATAGGTGTCAGTGCAAGCTGCAAACACATCCCAAGCACTGGATAAAAACACTGGAAAGGGCCCCTGCTGCTCGTACCTGCAGTATCTAAGTTAAGCTAGGTTTGGATGTGTTCATACAAGCCACAGGCATTGCCAGTGCCAAGCAAAGGCTCTCCAGCCTGCTCATGAGCACTGACAGTCATGGTCCTCACGAGCTACCAGGGTATGGCCAAGAGAGGGAGAGGAGGAAGTGATTACACAGAGACAAGAACATGTTTTCCAGCCACATCACAGATTCAAGCAAGGATGGAAGCAGCAAACAAATAAATAAAGTAGAAGGTAGCCAGGATCAGTAGATTATTATTTGTCCAGGGCACCTAATAGGCTACAGATGGCAACAGTGTTAAAATTATGAGGATAAGACAGTAACAAAATATCCTGAGAGAGACTACTAATCAAAGGCACCACCAGCAGGAGCCTTGCATGCACCACCACAAGTCCCTATGCTGCCTGTGGCTCACTATGCTGACAGGAAACATCTCACCAAACTAATGTCCTAATTTCCCCCAACACAGTGCTCAAAGTACCTTCTGAGAGACGTCACTGAATCTAGAAGGCTCCATTCCCTTGTGTAATGGGTCAGTATGAAAAGGCCAAGAGTTTGTTTCGAGTCTCATCAGCTTTCAGTGATATCAAAACTGCTGCTGAGTGCCAAACCACATACTGTCATGGCAGGACCAGACTTGACACCTCAAGTTACTATTCAATGGCTAGACTAGGGCAGCTACCTGAGGAAGACCACAGTTCCTGGTTTGTGGCTGGATAGTGTTGGCCAACTGTGTCTCCCCAGCAGAACAGCAGTAACTGGCACCAACGTGGAAGGAAACTTGCCCACTTAGCAACTCTGAATACTTCAGAGAATTGCCTCTGGCTCAGAGACTCACTGACATATATCAGCGTACTTCAGGAATAGCTGTGGATGCATCATTCCTGCCTATGTGCCAGTGCACTTAGGGCTTAAAGACAAAGAGGAAGAATGAAGCTCTTACTGAAACCAGAAGATGCTGGGTGACTTCAAGGAGCCCTAGACTACAGCTAACATCCTTTCAGGTGACCACTGCCATCCTGCTCTGGGTTTGCATAGCTGCTAGCACAGACTCAACACAGCCAGGGTCTAAGCCCTCAGCACTGTGACAGCACAAAACCAGTAGTGGCATGACACTACACTTTGAATCATTAGCTATTATTAATTCTGAAAGAAGAAGTAGTTTCAAGAGCTTGACAAACTCTAAGCTCAATATATCCCATGTTATTAGCCTCTATGACAGATAGGAAACCTTATTCAGAGTTTTCTATCAATATTAACATGTTTGGCTTTGGGTTTTTCCTCCCATGTTCCACATCTATTTCAACACATGTATGAAAATAGCTGACTTAAATTCTCCTCTTAATTACTACTGGTTGATGGTAGTCAGTGATGGAAGCTGCACTGAGAAGGGAAGGGGTAAACCCTGCACAGGAAGCACCAGTAGAGCTAATCATTTGTATATTTGACCTCTGAAAGAGGTGGGAGGTGCAACTGGCTAAGGTCAGTAATAGGAAACCACACTAAAATTTACATGTATCTCAGAGCATGCGTATTACAGAACAACAATGTTTGTATTACCCCCCAAATAAGGTGCAGGGCCCCTTGTTCCAGAAATGAAGGATATTCTGAGCTTCTATGTGGCTGTGCAACTACAGCATGCCCTTACTGCTCTTGCTGTACAAGCTGTTCCCCTGGGCTTTTTTGTCTTCTTTGCTGTAGTTTGCCCAAGGTGCAGCTGAGTTGCAGCCCAATTGTGGTTCTGCTTCAGCTGGAGGAAGAGGAGAAATGGAAAGAGGACCTGGGCCTTTTGGTTCAAAATGAGAACATGCTGAGGGAAAGAAAGAAGGCAGCAGCCTCAAAGACACAAACTGGGCCTCAGATGAGTTATCAAGAAGTGTCACGCCTTCCCTCCACCTTGACCTCCCCTCCACAAAATTACTTTGCTCAGCGCAACACAAACACGTGCCAAAAGCCAAGCCCTGTTTATCACACATGTTACCTTCAGGATCAGGTGAAACTCGAAGAGCTTTGGCAGCTGCTTGGTTCACTCTCATTAACTTCTTCTCTCTGGCACTTATAAACCTCAGACTTGGCAGAACAAGGGGTAACTGGACCTCGGATTTTACCCAGAAGTGGAAGCACAAGAGGTGAACTATTTCACAACTCTGTTTAAACAAGTTCCTGGTTTAGTTTGCCTGTCTAGCCCACAAGTATAATAATTATACAACCTATGCTCAAAATGAGGCTGCAAGTGACTTAATAATACAATAGTTTTTAAAACAGAAATCACCAACATCTTTACTATCCATCCATTACTGCTATTTTTAAGTCTTAATTTCTTTCAGATGGGCCTAAGCAAAAAGATTATTTAATTCTCTGTACAAGTACATATACAGCATCAGGAAACATTGCAAGACAGCATTCCAGTGCTGGCTAACATGTTCTGATATGCAATAACACCACCAAGTAAGATTAAGTTTTCCTACACTCCAGATTCTTTCCAACCTGTTCCCACAGCTGCTGGATAAAACATCTCAGAAAGTTTAAATGGAGAAGCACTTGAATCATAATAACCGTTATCTGATAGAGCTCTCTAGAAATCATCTTGTACCAGAAGAGACTGAAATTTCCAACTGACAGACAAAAACAGCTACTGCTTGGATGAAAACTTGGGAAAAAAGTGCTAAAGCCAACCTCACCCAAACCATTCAATTTTTATAACTTTTCACTGGAAACAGTGAAAAGCATTTTACCCTGGATTATGTAGCTCAGTAAGGGCCTCTAATAAAAGACTTCATTGCAAAATTGCTGTATGACTGATTGAAACAATGGCTTCTTTATTAAAATATTTTAAAGACTCCTGAGGGAAATGCAGACTGCTGAAATGCCCTCAGTGAAAGGTTCATTGCCATGCTATGCACTTCTGCTGTGTAATGTTTTACAAGCTGGGCTGCCCTGTGAATGGGGAGAGCTAGTTCTCGGCTGGCAGAGGCAGCTTGCATAATACCAGACAAGTTAATCGGTAACGAGCAATGCAGGAGACCTTTGTTCCGAGTGTGACACACACACATTCCACACTAAGCACATTGACGCTTCTGAGAGTTACTCATTGACATGCTTTATTAAATTGCTTGGACTATACCTCAATGCACCAAAAAGGACTAATTTAACAGAGCAACATCCTTCTGATGCCTTCTATCCTAAACTGCTGCACTTTAACCTCATTCATCTCATTACTGGTACGGAAGTATTTCCAGGGTGGATGATAGCGAGCACCTTGCAGCACACCCACATTTCCAGACAATGGCAGTGGGCAGCCAAGAAGGCAGCACACAGGAAAGGGCAAGTTGGCAGCCAGCAGAGTGCTTCTGTAACAGGAAGTGGTTATGGGAAGCATGTGTTGTGTTCCCCCCTACAAGGCGAGTGCTCCCCTGTCCGCTCTCAACAGCTTGCTAAAATACCACCCTCGCCCCAGCCTCCCTGAATAAATGGAAAGGGAAAGGAAACATAAGACATGCTTCTCCTGGCACTATCTGGAATGCCAGACCAAGGACAGCTGGTCTCTAGCAGGTGGAATACATACTGCACCAAAAGCTCAAGAGCAGTAAAGGTCTTAACACTCGGCAGAGCGTTTATACCAAGTCTGAGGAAAACAATCACAGTTTTCATTGTCCACAGCACCTTCCTGGACAAAACACATCTGCTGAACTGGACCGTCCTGTTGATGCTTACTGTACAATATCAGCTCCCATCTCCTCAAGGCTGGATCCAGGCAGCTGAACTTCCAGTGCCAGAGCTGTGTGAGCCTCTGCCCAGCAGACCACCATAGCTAATCTGTCCCTAGATGATACTACTTGCTTGCTTTAATGCCCTGTGAGCAGTAAGCCAGTCTCACTGGTGCAAGGCTGAGCAAAGGAACAAAGAGCCTCCAGCAGTTTGTTGCAGAGCCTGCCAGTCCCCAGCCCTACACTCGAACACCACTGCACAGCTGAAATTCAAAGAAGTGATAGGGAAAAAACCAACCATCATGACAGCTCTCTCAGAAGACGGATGAAACCCACTCTTCGTTGATAACAGCAAAGTCATCCCCCTTTGACAGGTTATTTTCGTGTCTGTGAGTGCCACAAATAGCTCTGAGGCAAGGGAGAAGGCCAGCAAACGACACTCGAGGAGGTCCTTGCTCCGGCCTGGCTGGAAAGCTGCCCATGACACTGAAAACTGACACATCTCTCCGCGGTGCCGATGCCCAAGGAGGACCCTGACGGCACCCGGCAGCCATGCGGTGGCACACGCAGCGCCCTGGGGCATCAGCGCTGAGAGCGCCCGGGGGGACACAGGATTGGGAAGGCAGCCGGCACATCCCCCACTCCCACGAGAAGTGGCTTGAGAGATCATCCCCCTCTGCAGCTCCACTCCTAGCCCGGCAGGCACGCAGAGGCACAGGTAAGCACACAGCCGCAACAATTGTCACGATATCGTCCAAGCATTAGTCACCTCATAACAGCGTCTCCCTCGGCAACAGGGAGAAGGCTGTTTCACCCAGAACTCAAGTTTATCCATCTCACAGCAAATCCTTTTTCATGCATATCTCGCTGAGGGCAGCATCCTCTCCCTCTGTGTCTAGGTACACACACACAAACACATGTGTGACTATTAAGGACTTTGTAATTATGCCAGGAAATCCCATGAGACTGATTGATTGCCCCAACACCATGGCACAGGAACACAAAGCCAGCGTGGGTGGCTCAGCAGGCTGCATTGCAATGGAGAGACCTTTCAGGTTACCCCTGACGCGTGCATTCTATCATCCCCGAAGTGTTTTTCTGCATTGCAAATGCCCTCATGGAACGGCTCACATGCACAAAAAAAACAAAACCCAAAACCTTGAACTGCACAGTATGAGCAACAAGTTACAGGCAGAGCATGCCAAAACTCAGAAATTCTGGTTTCATTATAACTGCAGTTCTAGGCAACAACTTTTTAAATTATGTGTTTTCCTGCATAATCTGGAAGGTACTGAGCCATTTGAGACCCAGGGAACTGAGGTGTGTGTACAGCACCACCTCCTGTGGGAAGTTTTACATCACTTTCAGTGATATGAATAAGGCCTTTATGACTGATTTTTAATTTGCCTTCACTTCTTTAAAGAGGGACAAAAACTGTCAAGTCTGGTAGCCACAATACCTTGTATCACTACTTTGATTAAAAAATATTCCAGGAATGATCAATTTTAAGCAAACTTGTTTTGTCTAGAGAATGATGATTCATCAGATCCAGTGGTTTGCAAGCTTCTATTTCAACAAGATATTTATCAGAAATGTTCCTCAGGTCAAAGATGGTGAGTTGAGAAACAGAATCATCTTACACCACAGGTACATGACACATCTCTAGTCTGCTAAATAGAGCAGTTCCTTGTCATATAAAAACGCATGTTCCAGTCTTGGCTGTACCTGACTCAGAAGGAATGTGAAAGCAGGTGAGTACTGTAATTGCTTGCTCCAAACAGGACCTGCTTTACATAAAACAGAAAAAAAACTTGACAAGAGGCAGAGCTGTACCTGCTTTGGATGTGGGAAACACATGCAACCCCCTGCTCTGAATGAATATCCTACAACATCAGCTGCTGGTTGAACCTTCAATCATGAAACTGCATCATCTCACAAATACTCCATTGCTATCAGTCTCTCTTATCTACTTCCTCCTTTCTTTCCTCTCCTCATTAAAATGGGAAACTGATGACAAGGCTGAGAATTGTTCTGAGCTATTTGTGTCTGTCCATTGTCACTTGTAAAAATACATTTTGTACTGATAAGAGGACGCACAAGTATATGAAGTAAATGACAGTAAGTGCCTGACCCAGTAAGTCAAACAACTCATCTAAGAGGTTTCAGGGCAATATTCACACTCCTGTATCACTAAACTAGGAATAAAAAGAGCACTTACAGCTCTACAACTGAAAACACACTGATTTTTCCACTGTGACCAGTCGCATTTAAGGCTCAACTGCATCTCCCCTCCTCTCTTGAGCCAAAGTGAGTTATTCATTAATTCTGATATTCTTTAGTCACAGCCTAAAATGTGACGCAGTTCGTAGAACAAAGACAGGAGCTAAGGGTCATACTGGTGGGAGCAAGTGCTTGTATTTGCTTTTGGGGTTGGTTTGTTTGTTTGAGGGGGTTTTAAGATGAAAAGTGAACTTTCCTTTTTTCAGGTCCATGGAAAAGAGGTCTAAGAGAAAACCATGGAAAAACTGCTGTATTCCATTATTTAAATACAGTGTTCTAAACTAGGTGCACAAGCTGACCCTTATTTAGTTAATTAGTCCTTGCTGTCCCCAAAACACTGTTCTGTCTCCTTTCACTGAGTATTCCTTGGTCATGATTTTTGGGAGAAAGGTCACAACCTTGCCCTTCCTAGTGATAGTCAGTGAAGTGCAAAACACCAAAGTCACCTTGAGTTTGGCTATTAACTTCAGGAAGCATTTTATCTAATCCTCAATTACCTATCTCATCTCCTCTAAGAAGTCTCCATTTGTGGACAATGAGACAGCAGCTGCCAAATTTCAGCTAGATCTGAAACTGGGTGATGAAAACTGCATTGAAGGGTGGAGAAATCTTAAGATAAACAGTGGCTTGCACTAAAGATATCCGAGTTCTCAGAAAGGTACCAGTGTGTTCCCTTCTACACAGGAACATGCTTCTATTGTGCTTCCATAAACACTATGCATTCAAGGCCCATCATAGAATATTTGGTCAACCAGGGATCTCCCCTTTCCATTTCCATTTAGTTCTGGAAGTTCAAAAATCTTTAACACACAAACCAACCTATTCAGCTTTCTATCCACAAAGTGTCAACAGCAGCAGTTCCTCCGCGTTTCCTCCAGGATCCCTTGGGCAC
This sequence comes from Platysteira castanea, assembly GCA_013397175.1. Lineage (NCBI taxonomy): Eukaryota > Metazoa > Chordata > Aves > Passeriformes > Platysteira > Platysteira castanea. Next base: position 308,664 of record VYXC01011825.1, on the reverse strand, counting down.
TGCAGGCCCTGCACACACCCTGTGTGCACACAGCACATGCGGCCACAGCAGCAGTCAGGACTGTGGCAGGGACACCTGATAAGCTGCTTTAGCACTAACAGTGTGAATACTCCACACACCAACCAACAGGTACAGCCAGGGCTTTCTTTGTACAAACCCACTGCACTCAATTCAAAGCATCCACTGCTTTATTTACTCAATAAGAACGTTGAGCGATGTCCTTTCAAACTGTTGGCTTAACCTGGGCTGTTACAGAAGAAACTACAGACTGATGAAGAGCCATTTTCTGCATACAATTATGTCTATGGTAAAAAAAGATCTTAGATCCCTCTCCCAACTTAACCTGGGCACTAAATGACTGTTAAAATGATCAGATTGCAACAGGAACTGCAAGGTGTGTAGTCAGAGTAATACCAGATCAAGAACTTCTCTTATGGTTGAGCTGCGGGATTCGAAGTACAAACACACATAATGGGGACCTTAAGAAAGAATGCCAGTCTGGTTTTGTTTTGGAGAAGCAATTCTTGCCTCACTTATAGTAGCTCTAAACTCAATTTAAACAACCAGAAAAATCTGCTTTGCACCAACGTAAAGGCGACAGATTGCAGACACAAGAGAGAGAGACAGAAAATTCTGATGGAGTACTAAAATGTTCTTTGAGTGTTGGTCTTTTTAATTTTTCCCTTACGGGCTATGCCTTTTGTTCTGCTGCCACTGGAAAGCCATGGCTGAGGAACTTGAGACATGTGGTGAAAAATACCTGTTTGCTTGTTTAAACCCTAAGGGAACAAACTAAAAGTTGTCAACTTCTAATGACATCTTGAAAACACTCAAAAAATTTGCAGCTTTGTTTATACTAGTTGCCATTCTCAGTGTTGAATTTTACGAGTCTATGCCTTAAACTAGATGTGATTTCCTAGGAAAAGCACTTTAACCCACAGGTTATTTCATGGAGGGAGATGGTGATGTAGTTAGATCTTCCTCACTCCTCCATTGGTGAAATCATTTTGGCAATGTAAAATTATCTAAGTAAGACAACACTTGCTGCTCCATGATTCTGCTATTGCCTGACAGCAAAACACTCACAAATACATACAGACAGCAAAACATAAGCTGTGCATGCCCTGGAAAAGCATCTCCATTGACACAGAGATCCATCCAAATTACACACCACTTCAAACCCCTGCTAGGGACCTTAGTTTTGAGGCACAGAATTAATTTAATGAGCTTGTTCTGGTTTTCATAGTGAGTACTTCTGTCTTTACAAATTCCCTTAATTTAACATTTTCTCATTTTATTGGACTTTAATGAAAGCATACAAAGCCAAAATCAGATAATAATTAGTAAGTTAATATAAAATACAGGAAATATCAACTGATGTACGTAAGTATGACTGTCTACAAATAAAACTGGGCCCTATCTGGAGAATTCGAATCCCTAGTGCCTGTAAGATTCCAAGCTCCACAAAAGCTCACTGTAGAGACAATCTAGATCAGGAGTCAGGGTGGTCAGCCAAGAAAGGGCTAAGAAATTGTCCCTGCAGAAGCACTGTTAGGTGCTGATATTCAGTTCCAAGGACACATTCAGACAAAGAAAAAACTCTCGAGTTTCATTACACTGAATGTAATGAAACATTATACTATATTCATTCAAGAAAACTGCATGGATGAATTTTTTTACAGTATCAGAATTAACTGAGTTAAATGCCCTTACTAAACGCTCTCCTTTTGTGTGTCTAGTCTGGTCTACAAAACAGCTACTCCACACAGAAAACACTTACTGGCTTAAAAGAGTGTCAAGAAAAGCATTTCACTCCACAGCTTCCTGTGATATATGAGAACGTGTTTGTCTGGCAAGTCTTACCTCTAAAAGTCCATCTTCAGGCAGATCTGTGCAGTGAACAGCATTCTGAATCTTGTCCTTCCCAAAGACAGCACGCAGAGTTCCAGGTCGGAGGTGACGGGCTAGTGCCTATTGAACACAAGCAAACCAGAAGACCTTTGTGAACCACACTGTTTGTTTATATCGTGGGTGCAAGAGAATCTTATAACGTAAAATATTATTATGCTATTAAAATATGTGTCACACATTAATAGAAGAAATATTAATAAATAACAACAGAACAAATATTGAAAGCAGCCCTCAGGAGAAGGACTTAGGGGTGTTGGTGCACAAGAAGGTTGACATGACCCAGCAACATGCCAAAAGCAGCAGGGCCAGGAGGGTGAGGGAGGGGATTTTCCCCCCCTGCTCCACTCTGGTGAGACCCTGCCTGGGGTGCTGCATCCCTATCTGGGGCCCTCAACATAAGAAGAGCGTGGACCTGTTGGAGCAAGTCCAGAGGACGGTCATGAATGGAGTACCTCTCCTATGATGACAGGCTGAGACAGTTGGGGTTGTTCAGCCTGGAGAAGAGCAAGCTCCAGAGAGACCTTAGAGCATCCTTCTGGTACCTAAAGAGGGCTACAAGAGAGCTAGAGAGTGACCTTACTAGAACATGTAGTGATAGGACAAAGGTGAATGGCTTTAAATTGAAAGAGAGCAGGTTTAGAAAAATATTAGGAAGAAATTCTTTACTTTGAGAGTGGCAAGACACTGGGATGGGCTGCCCAGAGAAGCTGTGGGTGCCCCATCCTTGGAGGTGTTCAAGAACAGGTTGGATGGGGCTCTGAGCAATCTGTTCTAGTGGAAGGTGTCCCTGGCTATGGCAGGAGGGTTTGGAACTAGTTGATTGTGAAGATGCCCTCCAACCCAAACCATTCTATGATTCTAAAGAGAAATTCCAACTTGTAATACATACATAGACAACCGCTGAAAAAAACCATGACCAAGACTATGAATGCCTGCTTGAAATTGGGCCAGTTAAGCCACAGTGGGTGAAATACAGGACCCTTCATATTGCAGGTACACCTTACTGGCACTTGTATTAACACAGATAGCTCATGTTAAGACCTTTGCCACTTCCAAGCACAGGGTGTACTGTCCTTAGTGAGCAGACACAAATGTGCTGCCTGGCAGATTGCTTCCTTTAACACTGAGCTACTTGCTTCAGAACCTGACATTTGTGAAGTTCAGCTGCTGAACAACCTCTCAGTCTTCTCCTTTGACACTGTGACTAGTGCCAACATCTGATCCCCTCTAAGGATCAGTCCACATTCTACATCTTCCTTTGTTCTTTGATATTAACATTTCAATGCTCTTCTTCATCTACAATGCCAAATACCTCTTAGGCCTCTCAGTGGCCTTTTTTACTACAGCAGACACTCAGGTCCTGAGATAACATTCCTTTCCTACATCTTTATTGAGGTATTTCTCTCATCTTATACAGCAGAGGAGTGCCTTCATGACCTCTCCCCTCCACCACACTCTTTCTTTCAAGCCACAACGCAGTCTTGGCTGTACTTCTCTGCACTATCACTTTGCACTGTTGTCTTTTAGCCCCTTTCCTATGCCACTGTAATAGGTTGAACTTGAGTTGATTGACGGGCTTTTGGGCCAATTGCTTTTGCAATTTTGCATATAAAAGCCCGTGCAAGTGCGGGAGATTTCTCTTTGTTTCTGGCCTCAAGGGCCGAGGGGTGGCTAGAGGGCCCAGCCCGGGCCTGGGCCAGTCCCCCCGGCCAGTCCCCCTCTCGATCCCTCAGCGCGGCGGCGGCGCAAGGGCCGCTCTTTCTTCCCCAGAGGAGAGCTGTCCCTGCTCCGCAGGCAGCGTGTAACCGAGGCCATGCGGCTGAGATGGGCTGAGGCTGCCGAGACCCCGCACAGGACCGGCGGGGCCAGCGGGGCACCCTTCCATCCAGTACAGCTCTCGCCAAAGCCGAAGAAGCACCACACACCACAACCGACAAAGACACTTTTTCTTTCAAGTCAGCGAGGAGGGAAGAGGAAAGTGAAATCACATGGGACGAAGCTGAATATGGCGACCCCAAGGTCAGAAACAGAGGGGAAGGGATGNGCAGTGTGGGAAAACTGCGAAAGATTCATGGGAGAGATACCTTTTTCACTTCAACAGATTGTTTTTTCCAGGCAGACTGTTGGTTTGTGAAAGCTCTATGGTACAGTAGAAGAACCTTTTTCCCTTAAGCATAAACAGACTCTTAGAAAAGATGCAACTCAGACCAAAATGCCATGTTCTTGTTTTGTTTTCATCTGTGGAAGGTTTGTGGTAAAGAAGGCATTGGGAAGGACAGGTGTTTAAAGGTTTGCTTTAATTTGTTATATTTTTTTTTTCTTTCATTCTGTTAATAATAAATTTTCCTTTATATTGTAACTGTTTAAGTGTGGACCTTGTTTTGCCCCAAAGTTTCTTTACATTTTCCTCAATAAATCCATATTCCATTTATGCACATAATTGCATTTCATGAGTTTGGCGTTTAAACTAGCATCAAACCATGACAACCACTCATGCACTTGGCATCTCTTCCCAACACCCTGGAGGCTCTTCTCCAAGCCTATCTCGTGCACAGTGAAATTAACCCAATTTTCCCTCCTTAAAACTCTTTGGATGCTCTCCCATAAGTGCCTGTGAGGGAACAGGTGGATGACAGGCTCACACTACAGCTACTAAAGAAAGAAAAGCATTTTTTCCCTGCCAACAGACCCTTCATCACCCCCTTTCTGAATAAGCACTGGGTACATTAGGGTGTAATCACTTTGGAAGTGGCCAGTGGAGTTTCACTGTGCCACTCCCTGGTGTTTGTTTCACAGCTGGAGGTTACTGTTCCCAAAACTGAGTCATCAAACTGGATTGTCCAAGCATTTCTTAACTTTCAGTGTCAAATGGGTTCAAAGTGACTTCAGCAGCAGCTCTTGGCTGACCTGGAAAACCTTGCACAGGTACAAATGAGAACCAGTCCATGATGCACAGTCTCTTCTGGAATGGCAGCGAATGTTTTAAGCTAGTCCCAAAAGACCTCATAAGAGCATTATCTGACAACAACAGCTTTTGTCCACTTTCCAGCTTCACCCATTTGTCATGTCTGATTAACAAACTAAGACAATTGGACTTTAAGGGCAAGAACTTCTTATAGCTTAGCATGTCCTAGATATTTTCCTGTCATAACGATTAACCATTATTATGATCTGTTACCCACCCAGAAGACAATTAAACTGCTTTAATGCTTGGAGTGCATATAACCCAAAACATGATATGAGGAGAAGTTTCAGTTCCTCATTGTTACTGTGTGTACATCACAGGTTATACAAGATCTTTTGATATGAATGTCAAGGACATTTGACTAAGACACACTCAACATCAAACGAATTTTGCTTCAGAGGAAAGTTCAAGAGTTTCTCTTAAAAAAAAAAAAAGCCCCAAGGAGAAAAAAAACCTCCTCTACATGGTCCTCAATAAAGGCTTGAGATAAGGAAGTCTGCTGGAGAAACAAAAGTCACATGCCAGTTAACTACAGCTATGTGACACTTTAATCAAGCCTTCCTTCAAGCAACTGTTGATTGCAGTAACAACTAGCTGTCAGGAAGCCAGTAACAGCACTGAAGGTTTCAATCATTTTAATGGAAGTTTGGGAATACTACAAAAAATGATCATGGCTATGAAACCTTTGGAAACAATTTAGAAACAGCTCAAGTCTAAAAAGCTAAACCTTGGTATTTAATATTCTGTTTCTTTCCTCTCCATCAAAAACTCTTTTGCTCAAACTGTTCTGTCCTCCAACAGGCCCAGAAATGCTGCTTCTGATGAAAATTCCACAAGATTTTCCTTGACTCATCTTCCTCATCAAGCCCACTTTTTTTTTTTCTTCTCTCCTCTGTTTTTTAAGAACAGCTGTGGTCTCCTGACTTACCATTTGTCCTAAGCTGTCATTTCTACTTCACAACTTCATAACAAAAGACCTCATGTTTCTTCCTGTGGACTCATACTCAGTCACTAACATGGGCAAAAGCTCTTGCTGTTGCACTGTGCAGTCTCCTGTTCTTCCTTCAATTTTTCAACACGGGTTGCTACACATTCTAGTGCCCTCTGGACACTCTTGCACAAAGAGGGATGCATTTTGTTCCGCCTGGGATTGCACTGGATCAGAAATGCTCCAAGGTAGGTCTTTCAGCACTTTACACTGTCAGCACCTGAATAGCAAGAATCTAAATAAGCCTTTCTTGCCATTAGTTAACAAACAGGATGAAACAGTCTCTGCTTATGTTTACATAGCCAAAAGAAGCACAATAATTGTCAATTCCAAAGTTTTACTATTCCATTGCTTTCTTACTACACCACCAAGGAATCATGAAGGAACAAGGCCATAACAACACAGAACAATCTCTGCAAAGGATGGAGATACAAAGAGCTGTACAGCTCATATATAAGTGCCCTTGTGTATGTATGGCTGGAAATTTTCGGAATGTTTCAGGGAAGAAGAGAGTTCACTACAGAACTTATTCCTCATACCAAGTATTAATATACACTCTTCTGGTCCACAACAGGAAGCTTACCAATCATTTTATTTATAGAGCCTCATCTGCAACAACAGGGACATACAAACAGTGTGCTTTGGGTTGGCTTCCCCATGGCCCACCACTCCCTTTTAAACCTTTTTCGTAAGTTTTTGGCTGAGTCTAGTTTCCAGAGTATGCGTTTTGTGCAATGGTTTTCAGAATTTTTTTGAAAGGAGTTGAGAGTGGGATGATGGAGGAGTTAAGAGCAGCTACAGCTCTACCATATGCATGAGAGGAGACTGGTGTGTGCCTGCTGGAGCTTCATGTGCATGTGTAAATGGGGATGACACAAAGCTGGCACCTCACACAAGAAGACACTGTCTATGGCAAAACAAACCAGGGCTGCTGTACCAAAAGGCTGCGTCCTCTTTGGTCTTATTCAGCAGCTTATTTGATCATCCCTTAAAGCTGGGCTTTGATCTACAGACAGCCCTTTGAAGATCCTTACTCTGCAAGATACAGATGCACATATTTCATGTTTCTCTTTATCATGTAACAGTGCCCAATGCAACACTGCCTGTATGAAGTACTTAGCACATTTCTAAAATTTTTCTATTTCTACAAAAGTGAAAGGAAACAAAAATGTCACCAGTGCCAGTAATATGTCAAAATCAAACTGAAAAATCATAAACATATTCATAAGCAAAGCTCATTAACTGCTTTTCCTCCAAAACAGTGGGGTTTTTTCATAGGCTGGGTGGAAATGATATAGAATAGTACCATGTATTCCAGCCAAAACTGCAGACTACAAGAAAATTTAGCCAAAACTGCAAATTTCAAGAAAATTTGGCCAGTTTTTGTTTTTTTTTTTTAAGCACTTTCCTGAATACTTAATTTGGTATCTAGAAAGGCTAAAAGGCCACTGAATGGATCAAAACTACACAAAGGAACTTTTACAGCCTAAAGCTTTGTTCTTCTTAAACATGAACTAGAACAAAGGAACCTTGAAGATTTACTGGTCCTCATGAATGAAGTAGAATAAAAATAAGAGTTTGATCAAACCATCTCTAGCCACAGTGTGCTCACAGGGCAGGTTCCTTCTTTTAGTTTTGCTTTCAGATCAGCAGCATTCAGAGGATCTCTTGGGCTGCAACAGACTGCACAGATCCTCTACGCCCTCAGTAACACAGGTTTCCTATTCTAGCTGAGCCCTGGCTGTGCGCCTGCTCCTTGCTCTTCTTGGCATTCCTCATTCATCGCTCTCTCTGAAGGCTTTGTGTTGACTTGGTCTCACCACCTCTGCTTTCCCCACCCTGCCCTCATGAAGCTTTTTCCTGCTGCAGTTCTCTATGCTCTGCTGCTGTCAGGAAAGAGAAGGTCCCTCTCTCCCCTTGAAGGTGCCAACTAATCCAGAAGGCAGAGCCAGCCTCAGGCAAACAAGCAAGTGTTGTCCTTCTAAGGACCAGCTATGCCCTTGTCAAGAGAATAGAACACACATTAACTGTGAACAAACAAAATAACGTAAATTCCACCACTCACCTTGGAATTCATCTGGCTGACCCGCAGGCACTGGAAAGCCTACTGCATCATCCAAGCAAGGCACCTGAGCTTTCTCTGTAGTGCATAAAACCATCTAAAATAACATTTGCAGCACAGCGATTATGGAAGCTAAGGAAGGATAAGTGCCTCTCTCTTCTCATCATCCTAGCTCTTCAGGTGACTTTTATTTTCAGGGCATTTTAGCACCAGTCATATATAACAGTGATGGCTGCAGTAGGGAGCCGGACAAAATACTCATTCCTACAAGCCATCAGCAAGAGGTAATACAATAAAAGCACTACAGTCTGTCATGCAGAATAGGATACTGGACAAGCGCCTCCTGCAATGCTGACTGGAGCTACAAACACCTTAACATCACTGTTACCCTGAGAACAACCTCAGCTGATCAGTCCAATAGATCCTTCACAAAAGTTCTCATCCAAAGACAAATGCTTAAGTGCCAAAGTGAAATCTGTGGTCACAGGTGACCTTATACATGGTATCTTGTGCATGAAGCTTGCCTTAGCTTACTTCACATGTTTTCTTTGCAGCTTACCTTCCCCCAAACTCTAGCCAACCACTAGTGACATGTGTGCTTCCCCATTAGTTACCTCAGCTCTGCCCTGGTTTATGTTGCTCAGTTTCATGCAAGAGGCCACATGGAAATCATCATCAGCTGCTGCAGATCACAACAGTTTTCTACTCCTGCAGCAATTCAAGGTCCAGTTCATCACCCCTAAATGCAGTACTAACCCTTCTGTCTATATTACTGAGAAAAATTACGGAAGATGGTGGTGCTGTTGCCACTGTAAAAACTTTAACTGGGGAAGAGTTGCCTTGAAACCTGGGGTCTGCCTGTAGAAAGGTACTTCATAAAGATTTTAAATACAAAACCAGGTCAGTGTTAAAGAGCATGCAATACGCTTCCTTCAGCTTATGTTTCACAAACCAATCCAGAACAAAAGTCATTTGTTGACAGTGACACATTTTCTCTTTGTGTTCCACATGAGCTGCAGCAATGTCATGTACAAATACGGAGTCAGTAACAAAGGCTGTACGCAGACTTCAAGGGAGTCAGTGTTACCTGAAAGTGCTTTTGTACTTTCCACGTATCACGAAAAAAAAAAATCAAGCCAAACCAACGTCCTTTAAATACACACACTGAACTCCCCTCATCTTTTAATCTTTATCACAAAACAAACTCAAGAACCTGGAACAGTTGCATTCAAAGTCTTTATAATATTTAGCCTAACCTTCTCTCCCCTTAGCACTGTGCACTTCACCTAGACTTCCAGGTTGTCCTCTCCCGGCTGATGGTAGAATTACTGTCCTTTCTGACAAGGTTCTCATATCTTTAACTGAGCCAAGTCTGTGTGCACATAATTCTGCACTTGAAAGAGCATGGCTGTAAAGGTTTGTTCAGCAAATGAATTAATCTGATCCAGGCAACAGCAGTCAAATTTTCAATTGCAAGCCTATAAAAAGTCCATCTGAGGTGCAACTCCCACCAAAATCAAACAGTTTTGCAACAGTAGCAGCAAGTACTCAAACCATAGATTATTTTATTATGTAAGCCTACTCTGGTCTGAGTGAAAAAAAAAAAAATCCATCTACTTTTCTGTTTATTTTAAAGTCAGTCAACCTCTGAAGTACCAGTCTGAAGCCCTGTATCTTTGGAAGTTTTGTTAACGGACCTAAAATTATCTTCCATACTCCGGTGCTGGCAGGTTTCCGGAAGCTCACAAGTCTGTACAAGTTGTCACACTGTCTCCTCCTCACCCTCCATCCCCTCAGGCACTTTGATTCTCTCTGTTTCACTCCCACACGTTCCCTACCACTCCTCCTCCCTGGCAGCCCAAAGGTTCTGCACCAGCTTTCTGCAGGTTCTCTGCTGTGGGCAGCAAGCGTGGCACATTTGCCAGCCTGAGACAGTATTTTCACTGGTCTTGGTGCTTCTGGTTGATGCTTAAGTGATTCTAACAATAAGCGCCCTGCTCAGAAAGTTTGTGTGCCTATCTGCCATTGCCAGTGTGCTGAACTTGGGGAGCCACATGCCTGAGTTAAGTGTAAATTAGACTGGATGGTGAAACCTTGAAGGTAATTGAGATACCAAATACAAGCTGGTCACAAAGAGGAATAAAGATAAAATATCCAGCTATCTTGTCCCATTATCTGGGTGCCGTAAAGGACATTTATGTTACTGGACAAGCTGGAAAAGGAAGCATTTAGCAACTGAAAAGCAACTAATCCTAGAAGACATCAGAACACACAGTGGAACTGTAAATTTCATTATTAGATGCTTTAAGTTTTAAAGGAGATGGTCCTACCGATGCTTTTCCAGTGCCTTCCAAGGCACCCAGAATATCATCCATTTATTAATTTACCTGTAAAGCAAGGACAAAAGCATACTAGGCTACAAAAGACATTTTGGGATTCATTAATTCAGATTAGCAAAATACGTGAAGCGCCTCCAGTAAAAGTCACTATGAAACTGAAAGACATTATTTTTAGTCTGCAGATATTTTGGCTGATTTTTCCCCTGTAAGAACAAGAATAATTATAAATTACGTTTTCTTCTGAATATTTTATGATTAAATTCCACATTTGCAAAGCAGTCCAGGTATCAGAGCTTTACACTTTGCGAAGTAGAAAGAAACACTTTGAAATTCTACTGAGACTTTCCAAGCTGAACCAATTTTGGACCATCCACTTCAGCAGGAGATGGAGATGGATTGAAAGATAAAATTCACATGACTGCTGCAAACCCTAGAGATCCTTTTCATTTGGTTCCTAGCACAGGAGAGACCTTTCCCTTCCATTCTGTATCCTAAAGCCTCTCCAGTGCAACCTTGGAGGCAGCAGTGCTGCCATCTTCCCACACACTTGTGAGCAGCCCTGTCCTGATGGAAGGAATCATTCATGATTTGCGTTACAACTGCTTTTTAAAAGCCCCTGCTCTGTTCGGGACTAGCTGTATTAGCCAGTGTGCCTATACATACTAACAGATGGTTCTTGGCCTGGAAAACTTATATGAAGAGACCCAAAGAACAGAAAATAGTAGAATGGACCCCATTTTCTGGAACGGGAAACCAAGACAGTGAGACAGTAATTTTCCAGGGAACAAAAGAAATACATATTTCACAAGAATCACAAGTTCAGTGTCTAACTTTTAGATCAGATCTTTAAAATCCCAGAACAGTTCCTCAACTGTTCTCTGTCCTTGATGTAAAGCTGCTTTAATTCTTGGGTAGCACTCTGATGATAAGCCACAGTCTGCAGAACTCAGACCATACCAGGTCACCTATGGGAACTTGAGAGCTGCCATGGGAACATGAAGAACTGCTGCTCACCTATCTTCCACCCTGACCATGTTCTAGTCCCTTGATGTGGGAAGTCAGTGGAAGCAGAGAAAGGAAAAAACTTATTAGGAGTATTCAAGGGAAGTCCCTTATTAGGAGTATTCAAGGGATGTGCACATCAGATGCAGTCTATCATACTGTACGTGAAAGAAGCTGATAGAAATTCAGCTCAGGTGGCCCTGCAGCAGAACAGAGAATGTCAGCCTGAATCAGACCAGCAAGCAGCATTCCAAATTATTCAGCAATTTCTCAGAAATTGAATTAATCATTTTATATCCAGCTTCTAAAATGCTTTTGTTTAGTTGACAGTATCCCCAGGCAATGAGACCAGTGATACATACTGAAAACTATTGCTGCAGTTTTTCTCACAACTATGCTATGGTTGTCAGCAGTTGATGAGAGGAGGAAGAATAATAACAATAATAACAACAACAATACCCATCGTCATCATAAACGTGAAACCAGACTACTTCTTTTTGTTACAGAAGGGAAAGTTTAGGCCACAGTATTTGTCTTCATCCACTTTGAAGCCTTCATTAATGTAGTTTAAGCAGAAAATAACTGCAGATACGGAATCCCAGGATCACAGAATAAGCTGTCTTGGAGGGGAACCACAAAGATCATAGATTCAACTCCTGACCCGGCACAGGGCACTCNGCCTGATGCACCCCAGGACACGCTTGGCCCTCCTGGCTGCCAGGGCATTGCTCATACAGATTCAATTTTCCGTCAGTCAGGACCCCCAGGTCCCTTTCCACGGTGCTGCTTTCCAGTGTCTCATTTCCCAATCTGTCCATACATCCAGGGTTGCCCCACCCGAGGTACAGAATCCGGCACTCTCCCATGCTGAACTTCATACGGCTGGTGATTGCCCAGCCTTCTAATTTATCGAGGTCTCTTTTTGGGGCCTCTGCTTTTGAGGGAGTCAACAGCTCCTCCCAGTTTAGTATCATCTGCAGACTTGCTTAGCGTCCCTTCCAGCCCTGCATCCAAGTCATTTATGAAGATGTTGAAGAGCACAGGGCCAAGGATGGAGCCCTGTAGAACCCCACAAGTGACAGGTCACCAGTCTGATGTCACCCCGTTCACTACAACCCTTTGTGCCTGACACGTGAGCCAGTTGCTCACCCATCACATGATGTGAACTGGACAGTTTGTCCAGAAGGATCCTGTTAGAGACAGTGCCGAAAACTTTACTGAAATCCAAAAAGATTACATCAACTGGCTTCCCTTATCAATTGGGTGGATCACCTTGTCATAAAAGGAAATCAGGTTTGATAAGCAGGACCTTCCTCTCACAAAGTCATGCTGGCTGTGACTGATGACTGCATCGTCTTTCAGGTGTTTTTCAATACCTCCCAGAATAATCTTCTCCGTAACTCCAACTTCTCTCATATAACAATTTACCATCCAGACTACCTAAGATACACTGTGATCTGCAGCTCATTTTCTGCTTGGCTATTACTAGGCTCTACCATCAATGTATTGACCAAGCAGAGCCTGAATAAGTCCTCTGGGATANGATAAGCAGGACCTTCCTCTCACAAAGTCATGCTGGCTGTGACTGATGACTGCATCGTCTTTCAGGTGTTTTTCAATACCTCCCAGAATAATCTTCTCCGTAACTCCAACTTCTCTCATATAACAATTTACCATCCAGACTACCTAAGATACACTGTGATCTGCAGCTCATTTTCTGCTTGGCTATTACTAGGCTCTACCATCAATGTATTGACCAAGCAGAGCCTGAATAAGTCCTCTGGGATAAGAAAAAAAGAAAAGTAAGTCATGCACTTCCAGGAAGTGCATAATCTGCTCACTGAAAAACATGAAACCTTCTGGGACATTTACAGTCAACTTCAGGATACTCACAATAACAACATCATCATGGTTATGTGGAAAATTAAGTGCTCTACCGTACTTCTGCTACATGGTTATAACTTTCTCTATTGCACAATTTCATCAAGCAGCTTTGTGTGTTGATTCTTGCTAACTGCCATCTACAGAGCTCTAGAAAAAGCCCTTGCAGCCTGTTCTACCACATTCTACCTTGATTTTCTTAAAAATTCTACCTTTATTATTTTCTTAGTATTTTTAAAAATGAAATATCATTCATATTACTTCATTACTTGAAGTATTTGCAACAGCACTACTTAACCAATATGTTCCAGCTGGAGGCTGGGACAAATTCAAGTGAAGGACAAGGCTATCTACAGTTGACAAAAACCCGAGTCAGGTATGTAAGCAAATGCTCTTAATCTATTCAAATCAAAGATTCTACGAACACACAAGGTCACCCTGACCAGAATGCTAGGAAACTAAAGAAGGAGAAAATAGTTGTTTAGTGCAGTAACAGTATAATTTTCTTTCCCAGACAGAGTGACCTCAGAACTTGCTATATCTTTTGGAAACACTGCTCCCTTTTTGCAAGGAAGAACTGAAGCTATAAT
>VYXC01011825.1:262047-294900 GCA_013397175.1 Platysteira castanea | reverse complement strand
GTGTCTTTTCTGATATTTTATATATTCAAAAACATTGCTGTCCAAGGTAAAAGGTTCTGTCTGCTGACAGAACACAAGTGAAGCAAAGAAAACAAACACATAGACTGAAATTAACTCAGAACCATTATAGTCTCAAAAAGGCTCTTATCTGGTGCCTTTATGGACTGAATATATTAATTAATCCATTCTCAGAAACCTCAGCACCTACAGCAGAACCTTAAATAGAATGGTCCAAAGGAAAAAGGAGGGAGGAGAAAAATACCAGGAAAATGAAAAGAAAGGGAATCACTGAGGAAGGCAGACATCCTCTGACTGCAGGAGGATACTACAACCTAAAAATTCTGACAATCAGCAATTTGTATTGCTGACAAAGACTGTTTTCATGAGGGGGGTATACTCTTATTTTTAAAGAGTATTAAAACCCTCCGACAGGCCAGGTAAATCACGTTGTAATCCAGTGCAGCTGTGAGAAAGAAGCCCTGGAGAGAATCCTGCAGACTACCTTTGATCAACCTAGCAGTGTAAAATGACATTGTATATTTGTCTATAGTAGGCTGGTATCACACGATCAGCTGCTATGTTAGAAGCCTACCTCTTTTTCTACAGTAGTGGGAAACAAAACTTTTCCCTTTAATCCATCTAAGATACGTAAGCAGAGGTTCAACAAAGATATGATATTTTGAAATGTATTGATTTAGTATTATTTAAACACAAACCAAGCAAATGCCAAAAGCAACTAAGCAAGCACTTCTAAAACTTTGTGTGGTCACTTTGAAAATAAAATGTGAGCCATCAGTATGAGATACTAAATTTGCAGCACTACCCTGAAGCATGGCATTTATTTAAAGCTTGGGGAGAACATTACCAGGAAGATACAATGCAAATAGGATGTGGAAGCATTCATTTTGCAGAACAAGACCTGCAGATGGACAGTTATCACCGAAACTCTGCGCAATCAGAAAAACCCCACCTCCTCAAGGCTGAATAGACAATTTATGTAACTCACAGAATTTATAAGAATCTTACGTTCATCACGGTTGCTTAAAATAACCACTTCTTTAATAACACACACCTACTACTTTGGGATGTGCTCAGTATGAGTGCAAAGGGAGCCCTTATGATTTTTAAGCGAGTCTTTCAGTCTTCTTTCCCACCTACCTACAGATACAATTAGTCTTTGTGATTTCAGATCAGATTAAATGTCTTCATGTGTCTGCAGAGCTGAACAGTACCAAGGCCCTGACCAAAAAAATTGAGTTTTCTTAAGAAGTAAATATTCTTGGCGTGGCTTAAACCCTTACCAAAATGGCTAGTCCTGTGACATCTTGCAGGGAAAAGCCCAAAAACCTAGCTCCAGGATACCCTGGTACATTAGCCATTCTAGAGAGTACTAGGTGCTCTCTATGGTAGCTCAGCAAGTCAAGGGAGATCAGTAACCCGTGCTGTAAATGCTTTGTGTCACAGCCCTGCTTTTCTTCAGTCTCTGAGCTCATGTTAAGCTTCACTCCTATTGCTAAAATAGGCAAGTTATTCCAGCCTGGAACCATGCAAGAGGTACCCTGGAAGAAACACTTCAAAGCCAGAGACAGATTGACATAAGAGAAAGACAGGAATGCAGATGGAAACCCTGAAGCTTCTGAAGCTGGCATCACTTTCCAGGAGGACATACAGAATCTTCGATAAAATGTTGTTAACTTCCTGCAAATGTCCAGAAATCACAGTTAAAAAGGTGTCTTGTCATCAGGGAATACTAAAATATCGTAGTGTCAGGTAGCAGAGGAAACTGCAAAAAAACCCCTACTACACAGGCTAGAGGGGCTTTGGTAGCCAACTAATTTTAAAAAAAGGCACTGCAGCAACTGGAAATGAGATGCAAATATACTCTCAGTCCTCTCTGAGAGGGCACCAGCACCTTCTCTCCAGAGGATGAAAGCAGCAGACTCTCCAGTATCATGCCTCTGTGGTGGCAGTGGGCCTGGTAACAGACAGTGCAATATCTTTTATTAACTGTTTTACCAAATTACTCTAATTTGGGACCACTGAACTCAAGCCCAGCGACATCACATCCAGGATGAATTTAGGCAGCAACAGTTGCATTGATAACACATTCAACTTCAGCAGCTCTGGAGCCACAGACAAGGAGTGGCAGATAAAAGCAGTTTTTTCCCAACTATAACCTTGCCAACATGCCTCAATCACACTGGATTTAAAGCAGAGTTAGGTCTTGAGGGCTCTGTCAATATTTAGTCTTCTGATGGAGACTGTCAGTCACCACTAATAACAGCAATTTTCAACACATAAGCACCTAGCCATCAAGAATCAAAGTGGGCCTACAAGCTCCAGCTCCACATGACACTGAACAGCCATCATACGACAGCAACCTTGCGGCAATAACAAGCCACATCTAAAGCAAGCCACTTGCAAGGAAAAGGCTCCTCCACTACTACTGCCCTGATTTTTGTTCTAATCTCTGCACAATGACATATTGCCCTGAGGCTGAAATCTTTCTTCCCATCAAAGGACTGCCCGTCATCTGCAAAGAGTGGCTTGGAGAAGAAAGTCTGCAAGAAACAGGGCTCTAAGCTGGTCACCTCAAAATTGTAAGTAGATCATGTATCCATGCCATGACAAAGCACACACACACACACACACACAGACACACGCACACACATGATCAAAGCAAAGGGCAGCAGGGGTAGGGTGGGTGTCAAGGCCTGCCAAACCTCTGCAGTACATATTCAGAAGCAAAAGACATCAGGAGAACTTACTATGAACACTGAATTCATGCCTGTAAAAATTAATTCTTGGATTCTTGACTCTCAGCTGCTCCCAGGGCTACACAGAGCTTTGAGAAGAAGAATAAACAATTATCAGTTTTATTCCCGGTGCAGCCAATGCAGACTCCATGCATTTTAAACCTGCGAAAGCAACTCAGTGCCACAGGTGTGGTGTTTGGCATCCACACAGACACAGGCTTGTTTCTGTCAAGAAGATGTAATATTTTTGGAGGTAAATTTCAAATCATACACCAACATACTGACAGTCTAAAACTGGTGACAACTCACAGTTGCAGTCACATTGCAGCTGTGGGTAATTAGAGCACAGCTATCTTAGCACTTCCTTTCTTCTAGATCCCCTGCCTGTGCACAGACAGGTGACACGGAACAATGCAGGAGAAGTCCTGAACCTACAGAGCCCTTGGGCTTGATGAATCAGCAGTGTCAGCTCAGAAAAAGGGGGCTGCACTAGAGGGAAGAATCCACCTCCACAGACAAAATCTACCCTGTCTTCCAGCTAAGAGGCTTTAGGTCTGTCTAGAACACTTTTTCATTAGACCTGCAGAGGCTAATATAGAAATTTAAAACTGAAAGGACAGAGTCAGATGATTGACCCTAAATAACATCTAAGCAATTCAATCATGTCTTTCCCATTGCTGGCTTAGACAGCAGGATATTGTATCTGGTATTGATTTGTCCGTTTGCTACTCTAGCTGATAATAGTCTGTATCTGAATGAAAGTTTTTATTTTTATTACATGACTCAGACTATCTGAGCAGATAATCAATTATATTAAAATCTTCTTTGTTAAAGAATTAGATTAAAAAAATCTTATTTCTCTTGAAAGACATTATGTACTTCATTGTCAACACTCTTAGCAGGGCTCACTAGGCTATAGGGAGAATCCACACTGAAACAGCTATAAAGGTATTACCAGAAAATGAGTACTTGGAAGCTCAAAAGTAGCCTTTATATTCCTTTACATCTTCCACTGAAATATTCTTTATATTATGCAATACAAAAATGTCATGCTGCTAAAGTAGCTCTAGGAATGAACATGAACATTTTAGGCCTCACATATACGTATTTTTCAGTGCTAGAGATTCACAGGAGGTCTGTAGAAACAAAAATCTTACAGCAACCGTGCTCTTTGGCTCATACTGTTATCCCTATTTAACTGATGTGATTAACTGAGGCAGAAAGATATTGAACTTTTTGTCCAAGGTCACACAGTGAGGTCAGGAATGGAGCTAAAGCAGACTCCAGCTTTTTCAGTTCACTGCTTTGTTTTAAACCATCTAATCTCCCTTTCAGCTCTTTCATGCAAAAGTACAAAAGACCTGACACACTGTTACACTTGAAAGTGCAAATCCCCAATGTAAAAAGAATGCAGGTTAGGATTTAAAGCAAGTGTATGAAAATCCCTTTTCAGCCCACTGTGTGAAGAAATACTGCAGCACATCCCTTCACTTTAATAATATCTCACAACAGAAGGTACTTGAGTCACGTTTAGTGTACTGCCAATTCCAAGTAAAAGCTCTTATGAATACTAAAAGTTACACAATCAGCCAGGAACATGTAGCTGATGTAGACTCCTGGAATCATGTATTATAACCAACTTTTTAATTTGTATATGGACAAAGTTTAAAAAAAAATAATATACCTAATTTATACAGCATTTTTGAAGTGTTTTATGAATACTAAGTAATCATCCTGACAACTCCATGACAAAATGTTACCAAGCAGCTATTTCAACATAGAAGCTGCACAAAGAGGTGAAAACTAAAGCTATAGCTTCAGATCTAAATAATAACAAAAAGCCTCTAACTGCTTCAGAGGCCAAAAATATACAAACATTAGTGAAATGAAATATCAATGCCAGCAAACTCAAGCAGTGACAGGATTCCCTGGCCACCATTCCCTTGTTCCAAGGTTTTCCATTACAGATTTTGCATCCTGGTCCATGTTAAAGAAAGCCAAATCAATGCACAATAGGTTACTTTTTTTTCCTTCCTCACTGAACTTAAACAAAACAACTTTCTTGATAATGCACACTGTGCTGCATTTATCCCTACCCTCCAAGCATTTTCATTTCTTTACAATGAAGAAGAAACACAACTTCATTTCTGTTGGACTTTGGTTGTAGTTAGTAACTTTTATTCCAAGGTGATAGTGTGTACTGAAAGTTCAAAAGACTCGTGTTCTGTAAGAGTCAGATTTAATTAACTTTTTAAGTCCTCTTCCTAGCTTCCTACAGCAGCTACTGCTTTGCCATAGGTGTAATTTTTTTTCTTTCAATGTCAGAACTGCACCAGTAGAAACAGAGTGAAATAGTACCCAGCAAAATAATGAGTAATTTAACAACCTGGATAGCAAGATGTGATAGTGTACTTTTGAAAAGAGTTTAAATGACTCAGACACACCACGAGAATAAGTAGGACTTGAAGTAATTTCAGAAACCCCATTCCTATTTGTAATTTAAATATCTAAATAAAAGTCCTCAGCTGCTCATAGGATGTTAGCATCTCAAACCTCATAGCTTTGTGTGCATAGCTGAGCCTGCGGGTGCTTCCCCTCCTTGAAAAGCTGCAGTCTTGTGTGACATTCAGAGACCTTTTTTAAACAGCCCTTATTAACATTGCAAAGAAACATTTTCAAGATGGGCATCAGTATGACTGCTGGCCTTTTACAGGAGTGCTGCAAAAATAAGTGAAGAGCAAATAGCTGTTTATTACAGTAGGTGTGGAGGGAACCTTCCACTTCTAAGGCCCACATATTAGCCCTAGAAGCAGAGGCAGACAAGTAGTCTGGGACCTGGCTAGAGACGGCAGCTGGAAGACAAGAACAAGCATCACAACTGGACTACAGAAAGGCCTGAGGTGAGATCACCGGTGACACAAAAGAATGAGCTGCACTCCAGGAGCTGAAGCCAAGTGTGATTAAAGAGGCTGACAGCTCACCAAGAGTACAGTGAGCAGCCAGACACTCAGTAGAAAAGTGCCAGAGTACAAGAAGGATGCAAGGAGCAGTCAGATCTGCAGAAAGGCACATATCCTACTGCATGTACTGGGGACATGTGTTCCACAAGCAATCTGCCACACTGAACCCTTCAATCAGACCACAGCAATTTTGGGAGTGAGCACGTTCAGCACAGCTCCTTACAGAGAAGTATCTTTATCCCACCACCTGCTCTCCAGAGCCGATAGGGCTCTTCATACAGGACTACAAAGAGGCTCAAACCAGGTTTTTGTTTAGTTGTCTTCCCTACTACCACAGAGGAGGTTTTAATAAAGTATTTATAAGCTGGTTTATTTTTGGCAGCAAGCTTTACTGACCTGCAGTGCTAACAAAATATTACCTGCTTAGAGAAAATAGCCCAAAGTTCCATTTCATTTTTAGCATTATACATTTGGTATAAATTGCTATCTTATTAAAGTATAATCCTCAAAACAGAAGAATTCTAATTCTTCCTTCAGCCCTAAACATCCTGCAAAACCAAGAACAGACTGAAAGGGCTGTTAACATTCACACCCAGTTTAGATATCTGACTTGCCACAAAGTAATTATTACATTTGTTATGTATTTAAGATATAATTAACAGCCCAGGTGATTGGGAAAGATCCATTATATAAGTCAAATTCCAACACCTTTACTCACTTCAAACAGCACTTTGCCTTGAAAGCAATGACAGTGATTTCAATGGCAAATAGGGTACTCTTTAACAGGAGCCAAAGTGACCCAAACAGGTCCATTTTTGTAGTGAACTTGGTCTTCTCCTCTGTTTATAAACAGATTGTACACACATCAGGATCTCGCGTGTATAAACAGACAAGTTATAAAGAGATCCAGATCTCTCAACAATAATGCACTATTTGCATGACACGTAGATGTACCTTAACCACTAGAATATCAAGTCCAAATTATCTTCACGGTCTGTATATAACCTCCTTCGGAAATGAAACTGCTGTTATGGTTTCTGCTACTCCTATTTGAGACAAATATTGTAACCACAAAGTGCAGCTGTGAGCTTCTCTGACAATTCCAGCTGGGAATGACAAAAGCTGAGATACCTTAGCCTCTTTATTCTCAAAGACAAGCTACAAACACTGCCTGAAGAGACAGATTAATTTCAGGCAATGATTAGTTTTGAGAGCTGCTGTAGTTACTGTACATGACTTTATGTGCTTGGAGAATCACTTAATTTGCAATTGTTACAGAAAACAGCGCACAGAAATATAACACAGTTGCCTGTCTTCCAAACATACCATTAGTGGAACTGCTCTGAAGTTAGTGTCCAAAACTTATAGCCTCTGCTTCCACTACAAGCAGGCAGGCACTCATTTTCACTTCACAAGTCAGACAGTTAACCATTACCAGGGAAACACAAACAGCATCAGTAGGTCGGTCACTGAGGAGCAAGAGATCTGGGAGACAGGAAATTAGTTACGTCTTTTTTTTCTGTTACCCAGAAAAGCCATCAGTTTATACATCTCTCAGTTCCTCAGTTCATTAGCAGCTGCATACACACATTGTAAGGTTATGACAGCTTTTCATGTAAGCAAGAAAAACCAGTGAAATCCCCTTATATAGAAACACTCATCTTTCATAAGCAAAAGCTGCTGTGACGCTTGCAAGCATAGTTTGATTTTAATGTATCAGGTATTAAACAAGCAGACACATGAAAAAGATGTAAGAGACCCAAATAAAATGACTGCATCTTTGAAAGTTTAAAAGACCAGAAACCTTAAACAAGGGATTTGAAATAAAACTGACACGACTATATTGTGTACATTACTACTGATATACCAATCCTGCAGTTAAAACTAAGATAAATGGCTTATGCTCTGTCTACAAGATGCTAACCCAGTAGAGAAATATTTGAATGTTACCAAACAGAAGAAGCAATAAAAGTTTGGATAATGCCTTTAAGCTTTCTATAATAGAAACTCTGTATCTGAAGAAAAATATATCCTGAATAACTTGTTCTCCCTTTCAAACATTCATCTGTGTGATTCTTTTCCATGAAAACTGGTAAATTCCCTCAGGTCTGCAACTAAAACATCAAATCACAACCAGAAAAACATACAAACCCTGACTTCATTGCCTGCATGTTGATATTTCACCTCATTGTTCTTGTGCGTATAGCAGCCTTCACTGTTTAACAACAATCTGCAACTTTTTGAGGCAGCACTTAGGTCTGTCTTCAAATTGCACACAGTATCACACATATGTAATTATCTACCTCAAGAATTGAAAAATAAAAGCTAGAAGCAAACAGGTATGAGAACTTTGACACCC
This sequence comes from Platysteira castanea, assembly GCA_013397175.1. Classification (NCBI taxonomy): domain Eukaryota; kingdom Metazoa; phylum Chordata; class Aves; order Passeriformes; genus Platysteira; species Platysteira castanea. The sequence continues at coordinate 286,825 of VYXC01011825.1, read as the reverse complement.
TTTTTTATTTGCTTCATTCTGAAAATCAAAGCAACCTGTTCTCCTTTCAGTTTCATCCTAGGAGAATGCCACAGACTGCAGTGAATTAATATTTGATTACACAGGCATCCACAAGCAATAACTGTTCATTTCAGGGCTCTGAAAACTTCCATTACAATATTTGTGAATCTTTAACAGAGAATTTTGCCTAGATAGCTTTCCTTTCACATAAATGTCATCACAGTATTTTATAATCAGGTTTAGGTAGATCAGAAAGGTTGCTAAAGGACTTGCAAATAGGTTCACCAAGGCTAGCATTTGACTTCTGTAAGAAGTTAATGCTGACATGTTTCTAATGAATGCAGCAGGCATGTGGCAGCCATACCACATTTTAACTCACTTCGCACATCAATTTTTTAAGCTTTATTTATCACTCAAGAAAGTACTTACAGGGTCAGAAGGACCACAGAAGTCTCTGAACACTTTTGAAGGATCGAATTGTCTGATCTCCATTGCAATGCAAGGGCCTGAACACAACTCTGAAACCATCTCCTGGAAGAGAAAAAAGAAAAAAAGTTGAACTTCTTTGGGCTTTAGCAAGGGTTGTATTGCTCCCCAATACAAGGCCCGAAATTACAGGAAACAATTAAGAAATACTGGTGCATTTATGAAAGCAAGGACACAAAATAAAGATACCATTAGTATTTACCACAAAATAAATGTTTTCCATTTTACTACTTGGTTTAGAAGGTGGAAATTGAAAAAAAAATTGGATATTCAGCTTCATCAGGATACTGAATAGCATATAACAGCATCCACAATACTTTAAATTCTTTTGTAGGTACATCCTTATTGATCTGGACCTAGATTTCATGGCAGTATCTCGTAACTTGTCAAACTAGACCGAATCACTGGAATGCACTTTGCTGGGTTTTAACCCTGAAAATCAGGCTATGTTCAGCCAGTTCCACAGGCAGCAATGCACTTTGCAGTGTTCTCTACCAGAAGCACGGTACACAGGCTATATCTGTTTCCAAATATACACTTGTTCAATGGCTTTAAGTCATTAAAATGTCTCCTGGGCTTTTGGTTCTCACTGTCTTTTCCTCACAGATTACTGCAGAAGCTGAAACACAAGCCAACAGAATCTGTGCCTGTGGCGCAACCTGTTAGGGAAAGGGTCCTGGTCTGGCAACATTCCTGTGATGTATTAATACCAGAATCTCAGTTAAACTGAAATCATCTGCTTCCCTGGAGTCTCCAGGAGAGTAAAAAGACATTGTGAGTTCCATGTGGGTGATGAAGATGGGTCTTAAGTTTTCATAAGCTTAAATTAACTCTGGGCATTAGTGCCAATTTGGAGTTTGTTAATTAGAGGTATAGGTTTCACAAGCAGAAAGAATCTATTTTGATGTTCTTGTCTGACTTCCTTTTTAAAATCATGCCCTTATAATTGCATACTTGTCTAGAAATCTGGGCAGACAAGTTTTAAACAAATCAGGACAATTAAAGGGATCAAAACCAATGAGGAAAGAGCGAAGGACAAAACATGCACAGAAAGTATGGGAGGACAGGTAAGGACTAGCAAGGTGCTGCAATCATGCCCACCAGCCACAAGCAGGTCAAAGATGAGCCATGGCAAAGGAAAACAGCATACAGAGTGGACAAAAGAGCAGAAGGAAAAGAAGAACTAAGTCCTTGTCTTTCTTCTGTGAGTTATGACAGAAAATAAATACACAATGACTCCGAGTCAAGCAGCCCTGTTCCAAAAAGTTGCTACCCTCATACTGGATTCTATGCTGAGAACATGTGCCTAAGCTCTCCACTCTTGAGTTTTATCCAGTGCCTCTATCAGCAAGCAGATCCCAGGAAATCTAGGCAGAAGCATTCCTGAAGGACATGAAAAGAGTGCAAACTAGCTTCATGCTCTGCATCATAAATAAATAAATATTTTAATTCCAAAAACTGTGTTATTCACCAACAGATACTCTGTTCAAAACGGGTCAAAGTGCCACACATTTCATTCTGTTAAGAAACAGTAAATAGCCACAAAGTCACTACTCTGCAGAATTTCATTAAATTCTGTCGTCTAAACAACTGTTAACTGGAAAGCAGAGAAAAAATGGGCTTTTGACTTCAGTTGAATCAACTGTCTGCAGTTCCTCCAAACTGTGGTTATTCTTGTTCCTCCCTCTTTTATTGTTTCTGTCTCAGCATGGACATCCCACCAACAACAGCAAACAACACGACCAAAGTTACTCCTGACTCCTTCATTATAGCACAAAGCTGAGACCTGAACACCAGCTGCCATCAGGTACAGCACAGAGGCAGGTGGTTCTGTGTCAGACAAACCTGGTCTACTTAAAAAGCCTCATCAAATCCAGAGTTGAGTTTAAATAGCAAACACTCTTTGTCTGGCGAGGCTCCCACTTACAGCTACATCAAATTTTCTCTAGTAAATAGTTCATTCGTCAAATAGCATGGTTTGTGGTCAACCAAAACCATTCCTGGAGGTGGATCAAGCTCAAGGATTTTTGATTAACAAAGTGGATTCTGAGATGATCTAAAATAATCTCACTTCTTTTTCCCTATTTTCTATTCTGGCTAGAGTAGGAAACACAAAGCAAAACAGCACAAAAACTAACCAACCGTATGTAAAATCCCATGTAGGGGATAACAACAAAGCTAAAATTTTGAGCAACTGTACAGCTTTCTCTTTTCACAAAGTAGTTTATATACAATGTCAAACCTTCATCTGACTGCCAAGGAAGAACCAGAAGAAATGGAAGTGCAGTTTTTTTAAAAGGATTTCTGGATGCCAGTATCTTCTGTGCTGAGTTATTTTGGAACAATAAATAAAATTGAGATCAAAGCAGATGGTTCTGAGTCACATATATAAGAGGTCATATTCCTTCTCCAACATCCTATTTCATAACATACTTTTTCCTATTTGGACTGCACTGACATGATCCATTGCTGTTCCCATGTGTGCCTTCTCTGGAATCCTTTACCATCGTGACTGGCTTTTCCACGTTTTCCTGTTTCTCAGATACCCTGAGTGCATGAAGATATTAATTTGATTTTTTTTCAGCTGAGCCAATCCAGCACACACAGCTTGCAGAATGGAGTCCTAGATTCTCACCTTTTTTGACATCACCTAAAATGTATTTTATTTATTGACTGACCTTGTTTAAACGTCACCTTCCCTTCTGAGTAACTGTTCAGTTAAATTAGCTAACTAAAATTTGCAGCTTGTTAGAGGTTAGAGATTGTACAAAAGAGCTGCAGAAAATGGTAGAGAATTTCCAATTTTGTTCACAGTAGAGACTTTTGCAATACTACAGGACTCTTCAGGCCCTGAAATACTGGTCAGAAACTTCTATTTTTAAATTCTGCCACATACCTACAAGTATGCCTGTCCAATCTCCTGTTGGTACTTGTCAAAAATGATGTTCAGAGGAAGTCTTATGAGTATTCCCTAGCCTGAGAGTGAACTAACAGTACTTCTAACCCATTTGAAGACAAATCTACAAACCCTGTTGAAGTTAGACTGAACAATCATAAAGGAGGAAAAAATAATAAAAAATTCCTTCTCAGAGTAATATTAGTAAATATGTAGAAAATGTATAATAATGTAACCATTTCAAAACTAAGGATAATTTGCATCATAATAGCATGGCACTGAAGCTAAACTCATTACTATGAGTAAATTACATAGCAAAGTAAAAATTGCTATGGGTAAAATGAACCAGGACACTCTGAGAGAAGGTGATACAGAAATACAAGCTCATCTCCTCGTATTCCCATTGTTCTATCTGCAGTCAGGAAGTCTTACATGACAGTACAACAAAGAACAATACAGTAGAGAGTCCCAGATGTCCACTGGGATTACAGCATATCTTAAATGTCTTCATTTTTCTGAATATTTACAGAAGTCAGATCAATGAGCCAAAGAATAGTTCAAGATGTCATTAGGAAAGCATCCAGTACAGCAGCCTCACTGTAAATAAAGTAATAAATACATATTCTGGTGCAAGCCACTATTGCAATATCCAATCAAACAAAGATGCAGGTATGCTACATTCTCACAGCTCACCATCAATAAAATAACTTTTCTGGGGGAAGCTGGGGATGTGACTCTGCTGTATTTTACAAATTCCTCGGCTGAGCAATTTTCATGAAAGGCTCTCCTCTATTATGACACACATAACACAATTTTCACCCTGAATTAATTTTTTGAGAACAAACTAGAACTGTTTAGATTCATAAAAGAACCCATATCACAATTCCAAGCAATAAGAAATGTGGTAATTTCCTCACTTGAGCATATTTCATTTTTAAACAGATTCTTGTTAAACTTTTGCTTACCAGGTATTCAGGGACAACACCTTTGTAAATCTCATAAAATTCTTCCACATTTGGACGCTCCAAGTTGAACTAAGAAAACCAAAATGTTAGCCAGTCTGTATTAAACAACAGCACAAATACACAGACACCCCTTCTTAACCAACAAATATTCAGAATCCTCTAAGTTTTACTAGGTAGAAGGAATGGCTTTACTACAGCAATATGAAGCTTGTCAGCAACTTACTCAATGATGTCACAGGCAATAGAGCACACAGTATCTTTTTCCACATCAAATACAAGTAGACCATGTAGTGTTGGCTGATCCCACTAAGAAGGGGGCTGTTCTTCATTTGTGATGGGGATTTGAGAGATAGGGGAATTTCAGATCTTGAGACTTTCACCAGAGTTGAAGGGCAGGACTCTTGGGAACAATCTCTGAGCCAAATTCCTTTAACTGCTGAGGGTGTCAAAATCCCTTAAGTATCTTTAAAAGCATTCCCCATAATTCATATCTAATACATATTTTTAAAAATTAAGGAAGGATATTAACAAAAGTTTCATTAATCTTAGCTAGTACATTTTGCAAAGATATCTCAATTTGCTCCAGAAGAGACAGATATCATTATCTCCCCTCCTAACTATAGGGAAACTCAGATACAGAGAAGTGAAGTGTCTTGGCTCAAGGTCACTGAGCAAACAGAAACAGATTAGCTGATCAATCAGATACTAAAACACAAATGACAATGCTGATCCCAAAACATTGCTACAGTCTGCACTAAAACACAATACCACAAGGAGAATGCTGATCCCAAACATTGCTACAGTCTGCACAAGGGTTTTATATCTCAGGAAGACACCTGTGCACTGCAGTGACGTGCATACAGCACTACTCCAGCTTCTGTTTATCATAGAAACACACAAAAGGAAACCTACCATCTGCAAAGCTGAGATCTCAAATCCTTCCTTGAGGATGGCTTTTACAATCTTTCCAGCAAGCCCTGAAGAAACATGGAAAATACAGTATTCAATTTTAAAAAGCAGAATTTACAACTGAAAGGTATTATGCCTTATTCTGCTTATTCTCAAACTGAAGAAAAAGTGTTTGTGTAATGCTGTGAGAGGAGGCAGAGAGCAGAGCTGAGTTCACACACTGTATGTTCTGTATGAGGTTATGTGTTGATGGTTACAAACAACTAAATTCCATGCAGCTGTTGAAAAGCATTTCTACCAAAAAAAAAAAGGTAATTAGTGAAGCCTTTGCTTTTCTCAGATCAACTGCGTAACACTCAACTGCTGCAAGAGCAAGACTTATGTTTTTAATGAAGACCCATTGGCAGTACTGATGCTTAATCAGTCATCAATTCAGAGCACCAGCTGTCTTTTCTTTTACAGTGTTCACCAGAGTGCAGGTCCTACTTTAAGCCAGAAAAAATGCAGGATGATAACAAATGTTGCCAATAAAGTAGCACAGGGGTTCATGTCTTCTATGGGAAAAACACATTAGTGAAACATAACCTACTCCTTCTAAGTTTATAGCTCACAAATATGCTATTGCTGATGATACTACTTGCTTTATTCTCTCCAGAATGCATCCTCAAACACTGAATGAGATTGTAAAACCAAACACTAAACTTCAGAAAACAAGAACCACTGATTTTCCATTGAATGTGTATTTTAGATTTGTCCGTGCTTATAAGATCAGGCCATTTTGAAGAATATGTCAGCCAAGCACAGTACTCTGTGTGAGTGAATTTCACAGAATCATCGGTTTTATAGAAGGCAAATGCCTGTCCTCTAGTACAATTCGTGAGAAACTACAAATTTCTGGACATTTATTTAGAAAATAATTAATCATAGAAGAATATCCTGTAACGAATGACAACAGCAGGATGTGACTTCTGGTCATTAAATCCTTTTATTAAGTAGTCTTCAAATTGCAGGATACTTAACACTAAAAAAAAAATTCAGAGATGAGAATAAAACAAAGCTAGTATGGAGGTTACAGCACACTCAAGACACAGCCTACTAATACTTGTGGCATATGATTGGGGAGCTTCCTACTACATTAAAAGCTCGATGGAAGCTCTGAATATATGAGACTGATAGTTGAAGGGCTTTCAAAAACTGTATTTATAAATGAAAATGAAAGAAACATGTCCCTGAAGTATTTCCTACTATATTTTCACATTAAGGTTTACGGAGAAAAGCCTTCCTGCTACAAAACACTGCATATTTCTTCCAAAAATCTTCCAATTACGCAGGGAAAACATGAGATTTTGGTGCATACTCAGTCCATGCAGACCTTTGTGTTTACAGAACATAGAAACAAGTAGAGGTAAATACAGTTCCTGTCCCACTATACAGTTCCACTGTGTTCTGGTGAAAGTTGCCTTTTAATGCTCCTCTGAACCCAGGGGAACAAAAAAATCCCCTTTTTTCCAAGATAAAAAAAAAAAAAAATTGCCACAGCAAAATGAAAAGAGTTGAAGAGTTGAACAGGTTTAGCCAGGAAATGCAAGACCACATCAGAGAGAGAAACCAAAGCTCTCATTTCTTTTTGTCCACCCTGCTAGAAAGGCTCCACTGAGGCAGTGAGCCTTCAGTCTTGTTTTCAGAGATGAATGGCCAGTTTATAAAGAGATTAAGTAACTGGCTGGGAATCATTCAGGAAATTAATAAATAAAATTAATAATTAATTAAATCTGTGACACAGCATAAACATTTCCTCATTCACAATCTTCAAAGACAATACTCCAGCCAACTGCCTCACCAGAAACCAACAAAGACAAAGAAAGGGAACTGGCAGATAAGTAGTCACTGTCACTTGCAGGGAAAAACCTATGAGAAAGGTAAGGCACAGCTGCCTGCCTTTTACACTTAATCAGTCAAGAATGAGCTACTTGCATAGGCACTCACAGCCAGCGAGCATCTAATCAAAATACATCAAGTTATGGGGTATTATGGAGATCTGCTTTTTACAGAACTTTTGCCTTCAGCAGTTTTACAACCTACAAGCAAAATCCATGTTTTAGAGAAACAAAGGGGGACTCTGTTAAGCTTTCTGGGCTGTTTCTCTACTGAAGTCACTAAGACCTATCTTTGCTGTAGAGAGGAGATGGTCTCCTTTAACGACAGAAATTAAAGCAAGAAGGTATTTTGCATAAAGGTCTTTCACGCAAGGTTCCTTTAATAACTGTGATAAGCCCTATCAAGATTTTCCTCTACACTGTATTTCTGAGTTCACTCTCACTCAAGAGAGCAACAGAGCACTTTGCTGCTCCAGACAGACTGCCCATGTCTGCAATACCCAGAAGGCTTAACCAAAGGACTTACTGTCACCATTCAGACAGAGAGACACCTCACCCAAAAAATTCAAAGTGCCTTGAGGAAGAAGGGCCATGAGATTCCATTTTTGTTTGCAAAGCAGGGTGTTAGCTCCACTTCTCAGATGTGGTAATTGAGGCAGAGGAGCATAAGCAAGTTGCCAGTGGCAGCGCAGACCTACAGATCCAGTGACTTGGCCTCCTTTGTCCCAGTTTAGGCAATCCATGTATCATTTCTCCTAGGGACACTTTCCTCTCAAATTCTACCTCAACCGAAATAGAAATAAAAAGCACAAAGGCAATCCCCAAGCAACAGAAGAGTGGAAGCTCAAGGCGCAGCTTGGGATCTTGTTTGAGGCCTTCAGCCAGTTGTGCGACTGAATTGGGACGTATCCTCTTTTTGGGGGCAGATAAGGCTCAGGAAAAGATGAACTAATTAGAGTACCATTTCAGCACCTTTCAGTAATCCTTTTCAACTTTAAAATCCAAATCTGTAGTGAAGAAACAGCTTTCTAAGGACCCTTCAAATAGGGTCAGTGGATGTTTAAAATGTGATTACAGTAAGAACCCAAATCAAAGCTGCAGATTAGGCACCAGTTGTGATGAATTTTCAGTCGCAAAGCACAAAAGAATCACAAGCATTAGTAAATGTCACTGAGGGAATTTAACACTAATCCAAGCAAACAGAGTGAAGGAAAGGGAGCACAGGTACACATTCTATATTGGCTAGGCACCATTATGTTACTACATACCTAGTGCAGGACAGACAATTTTCCAACATATCTCAATCAGGTAAAATGATAAAGTACCAAGACTTTCTCAGTTACATTAATATGATTTGTTGTTTTACAACATACAGTATTTGAAAATTGTCCATCAAGAAATAGAAAGTAGCAGGGAAGACATCAGACTGAAAAATGTTACAATTGTTTGCAGAATTAGGCATTGGGCTAAAATAAAACAGTTTAATGAAAGTCACTTTTAACCTAATAGCACTTTAATCAATGAGCCATAGCATCTGTGCTACTGGGACCTTTCAGTCCCAGTGCACTACAAACCACCAGCCCTAGGAGCAGGAATGTTACATTCTCTTCCCTTTCTTCTTGGCCCGTTTCCTACTTTAACCATTCCTCTGTTAGAAGCTCATTAGGCAAGACAGCAGACTGCTTTCAAAGCAAAGCAAGAACTAGCTTCCTCATCTCAGCCTCCATATGTCATTTTTAAAAACCCTTCCAATAATTAAAAATAATTCTTCTTAAACAACAGGGGTTTTTGACAGGAATACAAAAACTGCCATGACTGATCAGATTGATGATCCACCTCACCCAGTATTTCCTCATCCATATTTCTAAAAGTAACCTGTACCGGGTGCTTAACATATCACTAACTATAAGTAGCAATTTCAATTCATGTCTATTTTTGACATTTCAAAATGCAATTTTGCTTCACAGTATAAGGAAATAATATGATTCTTTCTACTACCAAGTGGAAAGGTCCTATTTCAAAACTCCAGAGAATCATGATCAGGCATGACTCCAAGCAAAATCCTTTTTGAGCTCTAGAAGATGGAAAAGTGGGATTCAGAGTTGGGCCCTCCTCCAATGTATTTCATTTGAAGTTCTCACTAATCTTTGTTTCTGACAACACAGAAAAACACTGGGCAGTAAGTAAATGAAAGACGTCCTTCTCAAAAAGCGCACTTCTTCCTATCAGTTGGTCAACCTATCCCCTGAAGAACAAGGTTTCTCTCTCTCTTCTTCTTTTTCTACTTAGGAATAACACAACTCTTGGCATTTTTACTATGCAGCATAAATACACCATTTCTAGATTCCCCAAAAGTTTCATCATAGTGATAATGTACAATTATTGGTCTCCCAGCCCCACTGTGTGCAGTATGAAAAAGGATAGGCACTCAGTTTTGCATCTGTGCTCTGGCACACCAAGGGAATGATGGAGGGTCCCCTGAGTGACACATACTGGGCCTGCAAAGGAGAAAGGGATCTCAAAAGCTACCCAGGCTAGCAATGAGAGCAGTGGATACAGACAAAAGAGAGAGAAGCATGTGAGGAAATGATGAGAGAATATTGTTCATCGCAATAGAATCCAAGATTTTTCATTATTCCTCATTTCTGTCTAGGTATTGTATTAAAGGAGAACTTCAGGAAGTTTGAAGGGCAGCTTTACAGACATTTATGGAGAACTTACCAACACTGCAGCACTGGTGAAAATCTTAACAGAAAATATTCATTTGAAAATACTAAAAGTTGAAGGAGTGACAATAAAAGATATCACCACAGCCTTACTGGAAAATAGTCAGTATACTGCTAGCACAAGAAAAATTATGCATGCAGACAGTAAATCTCAGGGGGCCTTGAAACCAAAATGACCGAGTGTGTGACGCAGCTGAGAACGGGAACTGACAGATTCAGAGGGGGTGAAAGGTTCAAAGGCTTAATCCCAGTTGCAACTTTCTGAACCACTATGAACAAGGCAAGACCACACTCGTGTATGCCAGACAGGGCATTATAAGACACTGAATGATGAATATCCGTAGGGAAAAAAAGGTATTCTGGGAATTCTTGCATGGGAACATATGGGGAGAGTCACACTTAGCAGTCGGATACAGAGGCCCATAGGGAAATTCAAGGCAAAGATCATGGCCAAACTACACAAAGTATCCAGCAATTTGGCTGAGCAGTGTGCGCCATTGGAGAAGAGAATTTGAAGAAGAAAGAAATATTATGAAGAAAGGTCAATATGCAACAATCTGCAACAGTTATGCTGAACTCAATCTGATGGTTGTATAGCTACAAAAACATCCAAAACCCAGAAAAGCTCAAGTTTCTGTCTTTCTTTGTTCTTGTGTTAAGAGAAAGTTGAAAAAGAAATATCCCATTTGCTTTGTTCTTCCTTTCAAGATGTTCAATACTTTGTACTCCTTTAGCAAATTCACTGAGATTTTTTTTTTTTTAACTTAAGAAGATTATGGTCAATCATTCTGGCTAGTGGAATGTTTCTATGGCTATAATGAGTTTCATTTATTTTTAGCTATTTCTTAAGCGTGAACAAAACACAATGTTTTAGCTGAGGTTGAACCACTGGATTATACGATGGCATTCAGTACTATAATTCAAACCATTCACAAACTTACTAACATTTCTTTCTTTTTTTCTGGTTATCCCTGCTGAACACTGTGCATGAGACTTCTCATGAATGGTTACAATTATAGAGAGGAAGTGGTTAAAACTCTTCATTGGAATGTGCATTAGCCCATAATTATAAACAATAACTTCAATCTACTATTTCACTGTCAATTTAATTAACTCCGGAGGTTAAAACCCTCATGAGATCCACTACAATCTTCTCCAGCCTTTACTAATTTTATATTCTACTTCCTGTGAAGGCTCATCAACTCACTGTCCTAGATCAATAGTTAATATACTGTAAGCTCTATAATTTATTTTCAACTTGGCAAAAGACTATCACATACTCCTACATCCTGTGTCTTGGCTGTTTTCAGAGCCAGTATCTCGCCTTTCTCCTTACACTCTGATTTGAAAAGGGCAGTAAAAGAAGAGACTTCAATACATTTACCTTCTGCCCCAAGATATAGTGAGTTGGATTAGGCACAGCCACATTTTTTCATTTTTCTAAAATGTTCTCAAAGACTTCTGGTAACTTCAAGTTCCATTACATCCTCAAATATTGGGCCAGTGATACACTATAAAGTTTTCCTTAATGATCGTATTAAATCTTCTTTCATCTAAATTAGTAAATATGCTCATATTTTGTAAATGTACTTACAGAAAGCTGTATATCCCTGTCCTACACATCTCAGGTTAAATAAATTAAACCCATCAAGTTTTCATTGGCTAAATCTCTTATTCTTTTTGCTCTCTTTTTCTGTTATTTTTGAAACAGAGTGCCCAGAAACTGGACATGATACGCAAGTTGGATTCCAATGAGCATTGAGCAGAACTAGTGCGTACATAGTGAACACAGATTGTTCCTGTTTCATCACTATACCAACCATTTCTCTACAAACTTTTCACTGATACCCTGCCAGTTCTTCCCTCTTTTATATCTGTGCATTTATTTTCCCTTCTCCATGGTACTGCTATGCAGTTTGTATTCAGTTTCATCACCTTCGCGTTGCTTCATTTCTGTAGCTCATCAGGAATCTTCTGAATTCTAATCAGATCCTTCAAAATTTCAGTAGGCACTTGGTACCACGTGTGAACATTGCAAGCATGCTCTGTCCTTCCCCACCCGAGCCTTTAATGACAATATTGACAAGAACTGGCCCCAGGATGCCTGACAAGACTTCATTTGTAAAGCCCTTTTAATTTGACATGTCCAGTCCAACATTCAGGAAAACATTTAAAGCTATGCAGATGCCTATGCTGCAAAGATCTAAACATACAAATTACCTCACTAGAGGAAAATTCTGGTTTCTTACCCTCAAAGAACTTTTACAAAGTCACTGATATTCAAGTGGATTAGGCTATCTGACACTGTTTTACCCTCCTTTAGAGGAAGCATACTTGGAGAATTCAGAGATCAACAAAGCATATTTTCCTTCACAAAAGACATGCTGGTAAATGTCTGTCATATGTCCATCAATCACTGAGTGATTTAAGTGACACTATACACTCCTGATTCATCGGTTTCCTTGGTATGAAAGAAGTTTCATTATCCTGAAATTCCCTGGTCCACTCTCAGAATTGACTTTTCTCTAACTCTTTACAAGTGAAAATCCCAAAATTCAGTAGTAAACACTCATTTCTAGTGTCTCCTTTTTTTTTACATCAATACCATCATCCCTGCACAGAGATGATTTTCAGTAACATGAACACCACCAATACAAGTCTACTGAACACAAGCAGAAAATATATTCTTTCCAGTTGGAGGATACGTATGAGCTTCAGTAAGGACTGGCTTTGCCATTTGAGCTGTTTGTTTCTCTAAAGTGTATCTGCTCCTCTTCCTTCCTGTCTCAAACTGTCAAAAAGGATTTTCAAATTCAGTTCACCTCCTCTTCTACCTTAATCAATTCAAATGTAAAATAAATTTTTCATACTTCAAAAAAATAAATGTCACTTCCCCACTAGCCATTGAAATCCAAAATCAGTCTAAGCCAGGAAACCAATGCCAAGGTGCTAAAACTTTACGCAGGAAATAAATGAGAAACACTATGGGCTTGGTTTCAAAACCAAACATCCCAGGCAAGGAATATCCTTCATTACAGCTACAGTAAAGAATTCAAAATGCAGATGGAAGTGTATGGATGACTGATCTCATGAAAAGTAAATTTTTTTATTCTAAAAAATGGTGATGAAGTGGCAAAGTGAGTTATTTTCATTTTAATCACTTTTTTTCTAGCTTCTCTAAAGAGAAAAAAACCCAACCAACAAAAAAAAATCCCAGCACCACTAGACACCACCAAATGCTTCAATACCCTATATATAACATATATTCATTCAAGGAAAACATAAGAAACAAACTGCATTTCATTTGACATAAGTACGTCTCCTCCCTGGGCAAATCTGTCTGCAAAAGAATGCCTGCAGCTGAAAGCACAGGGTTGTACAAGTTAGTCCTCACATGACTGCAGCACTAAGATTGCCATATTGCATGTAGGGCTACACTGAGGTCACATCTCAAACCATCCACTGTACTTTGAAGTATCTGCAAAGATTTGTGTTCATTCCACAGGTTTTTTTTCATTTCCAGATTCTATCTTCAAATAAGTCAGTGCATCAAGGCTGTCACTGATGCCCCGGGCACTCAACCTTGTAGACAAGATACAAAGAAAAGTTCTGCCTACAATGAGGTGAACTCCACAGCATCTGCACTTCACCTTTCTATTATGCACACTTACCCCAGACAGAAGATGTACCTTCAGATTACTTATGAGAAAATTGCATTCTTCACTTTTTCTCAAGCCAGTTTTCTGAAAACCCTGTTCTAATTCTAGGTCTCCTGAAAATAAAAGTAACTAATTACTCAAACTTATGCCTAAAAGGGTAAAAAAAGGAAACAATTTCCAGAGTTTTCCTACCTAGTGAATACAAATTGTCTTGAGAAAAAACTATGAAATAGGTATGTAGTGCTGGGAGTGATAACAGATTTGTACCTCTACTATGCCATCCTCTTGTTCTTTTCCAACTTATTCAACTTCCTAACTACACACATGCAAGTATACTTAGCATGATACAGAGGTGAACTGGACGTTTTCCTAGTGATGCCTTCTCTCTTTCAAAGAGCAGCAAGTGCATGGTGTGTCAGGACAGTTCTTCAGTTCTAGTGGATTGATAATCCACTACAATGCTGTATTCCCACGCTCTACCATTCTCACTCTCTCTTATAAAGTAACTTCACTTGAGATTCTACACAAGTAAACCTTGTTTCTGTACCTGTCTGAGACTGAACTAGCGTCCTTGGTATTCTTTTTGTCACATTCAGGTTAGTCTTTGGAGCTACAAACTACTTTCTAAATTGGAATTTTTCCGCCTTTGCATAAAGAAGGAAATGTGATTCTTATGATTAGCTGTTGTGCAATGTTTTGTTAATCAATGTAAAGTTCTACAACTTTCTAAAGCTGTCCACTAGCTACTAAGTTAATATAAAAGAGCTCTGTAAGTTCTATCATCCACACAGAACAGGTCTAAAACCACATTTCCACAGAACATCTTTTCCACTTGGAAAGAACCTATTTCTGCTCCTTTTGTTTTCTATGAGATTTAAATTTTCTTTAGTTGAAGAATACTGTGGAAGACAGCACTGTTGTTTGTTTTTTTTTTTTTCTTTAATTACATAAGAGGAAAAAGGATGTAACTTACCAGAAATGTTAGAACAAAATCTCAAGCTTAATACATACTAGGAGAACAAACCTGTCTGGGTAGTTAGTCTCATGCCTAGGAGCTTTCAAAACCATAAAGCTTTCTTTGCCTCTAGGCAGACCTTTCAGCTTGCATATTACACACTTCTGACCTCAGCCTTTATAGCCTGATCATCACTACTTTCAAATTTTTTCCCTGGTAATTTTTCAAAGGAAGTAGCTAAAGGCCACATCAAAGAAACTTTAAACCAGTCATGAAATCCCAAAGTCTACTACACATAAAAATATTAAAGTTAATCCCACCCAGTGATCTACAGGGTGCTATTTCTGCTCACAAAACAGTCAAAACTGTCCTCAGGGCATTAAACTGATGTTTATCCATTTTGGTGAATTTACAATTTTGGCTTCTGAGCACTAGTGCTAATATCTCCAGCTCTACTAACACAAGGGGAATTACAAAAAGAGAATGTCTAAGTGATTGCAACTATGATCATGTATCTCAAGTATCAGAAGCACAAGAAGCATGAGGATTACAGAACACAGACCCACACTAAAAATTCAAATTACTAAAAAACTTAGCCATACAATCCTAGTGCTGTGCTTACTAGTTACCATCCTCCTTGACTGAAAGCTGTCATATGTCCATCAGGAGAAGAGAAGAAAACTAAAAGCCTCTGAGAAGTGTAACAGATTCTAGAGGGTTTGATAAACCACATCATGTCTCCCTGATCCAATCCTGGTCAGAACAAATCTGCATAGAGTAGCATCAGGTTGCTTTTGCATTCTTCTAGTTCTCGGTGAAGAGGAATTGGACTGCTCTGGCAAAGCCTCTTCAGAGTTCTATTTTAACCTCACTGCTGCCAGCCAGGGAAGCTCTCCATCTCCACTGGTAGCAGCCATCATTGAGCTAAAGCTGTCTAGTCCAGAGCTCTGGGCTACATTGCCTTCCACAGCCTACCCACCTCTGACCCTCCACAGAAGAGTTATGCTGACACCAGACTGACAGAACAGCTACGGCCTCACCTCTTTAAGAGACGTGTCCAACACACATTCCTAGAGGGCCAGCAATGCCATCGCTCCAGCACCACCAGCACCCTTGACAGCTTAAGTTAAACTTCACCTTAGTTCCTCAACACTCTCTATCAGGCCTCCGGGCTCCCCTGCAGCCTGTGCTGACACTCCTGCTTACAGGAATTCTC
Source organism: Platysteira castanea (assembly GCA_013397175.1). Classification (NCBI taxonomy): domain Eukaryota; kingdom Metazoa; phylum Chordata; class Aves; order Passeriformes; genus Platysteira; species Platysteira castanea. Next base: position 271,136 of record VYXC01011825.1, on the reverse strand, counting down.
AGGTGCCTGGGCACTGCACCAGGTCCTGCTGTGGTTGGCTGGGCTGTGCTGCTGCAGCTGCCTAGCACCAGACACTTCTGTATGTCCACCAGGAGAGAGGCAGCAAGGCCAGAGATAAAACCAACACTGATTTTCCACTACTTTGTCACTGGATAGGAACCCCTGTGGCAATCAAATTCATTTCCTAAGAGAGTATTCTGCCCAAGAATTAACCGGTATAAACAAGAGATTACATCCAGCCTTTTGACAGCAAGTTAAGCTCACTGAAAAGCATCCTAGTTTAGAGCTGCTATTAAAGCAAATCGTATTCCAGGATAGAAAAGCAGGAAGATTTTTCCTTCTAAGAATCAATTATGCAACAGACTCTGGAGGAAAAACAAACACTAGGGAAAAGGGCCAGAAAGCAAAATTCAAATCATTATTCAAATCATAATTCAATTCAGTCAAATGTCTCTGCAGAAATAAAGACTAAATCTCCATATAAACTCAAGTACGTAAATGTAACTTCATGTAATTGTAAATACGTAATGAGCAGCTTATATTCACAGTAATTAGATAGCCAAGTTCAAAGCTTCAGCAGTGGAGAGGAAATTGCAAAAAGGTTTATTTTTAGATACTCAATACTGAAAATTTGTAGAGCACAAATCAAAACTCCAATGCAAAAGAGGCTCTGCTGCTTTGACCCACATAAATTTCTCTCTATGCCTCTGGCTTTGCCAAACCACCTTTTCACACTGACGCCACACAGGAGTTCCTTTCCTCTCCAGCTGCTGTGTTTTCACTTACCTGCTCCCCCCCAAAAAGAGCAGGGTGGACAGCTACAGCTAGAAGCACTGTTGCTGGGGGTAAGCAAGTTGCTCATTTATAAGATCACGCAGTCTCCCGCATGCAATTTTGCCAAAAGGGCAGCCCATGAGTCATTACAGCACCTGCTTCAACTGAGATACAGGAGATGTTGCTGGTACAACCAGAATGTCTCAAGTACCACCCAACACAGTTGCTCACAGACATTAAAAGGGAGATGACTGAACACCTGCTTGCCCATGAAAAGTGGTGATAAATAATTCCTTGTTTAGCTTTGATTGTGTATGCAGCTTTTGCTTTACCTATTAAACTGTACTTAACTCATACTCATACTTAACCTATGAGTTTTCTCACTTTTACTTCTTTGATTGTCTCTCCCATCCCAGAGAGGTGAGCAAGGGGTTGTGCAGGATTTGGTTGCCAGCTACAGTTAAACCCCAAAAAAGTGTTAAAACAGTTTGCTGATTTAGAAAAGTCAGTTCTGATTTCTTCATTTTGTTGAGGTAGTAATCAAGCTGCATGGAGGGAGAATGCTCACACAAGACACACTTCTTGTCTTTCAAATTTTAGTTGTTTGTTGGCCGCTGCCTTCTGACTTTCCAGCCCTTTGTGGTGTGAGAAAAAGGGCTATACAGGGGACATTAAGACCGGTGCTCACACTGCAAAGCTGGATGTGCACGTACATTTTTTGTTTACCTATATCCATACCTCCACTTCTCTCTCTCACCATCCTCACCACCTACAGGCAGTCACACTCTCAGAGGGAAGTGCAAGTAGCATCCGAATTTGTCTTCCAGCAACTCAAAAAAATTCAGAGAAGTTCAAGGGAAAAAAAAGTAACAGAGAGGACACTATGAAATCTACAGACATGAGTAAGATTAAAAATAGGAAGAGAAAACCTGAGCTCACTAAGATAAGAGTCTGAGCCTCTATATGTAATCAAAATTACATCTTAAGTCTAAAAAAACAGTCCAAGCCATCCACTTTGCTATTTTTACATTCAAATGAAGGACCCTAACAACCCTGCCACAGGAAAGTTTGTCCTCTGCAAACATGTAGCTAGGTAAAATCATAGTCCCAGCTGCTGCCCATATTTCTGTAAAAGGAATATCACTGTGTCTCTGCTGCATGGCAGACTTATCAGTAGCAGATACCATGCAAGGTCTGGAAGAGATAACAGGCATATTATCAGTAGCAACTACGAGACTCTTTCTTGTGAAAGCCTTTTTTTTATTTCAGCAAGCTCTCCAGACATCCCACTTGAGGTGTGAAAGGCCTGGAAACTGCTCCAGCCACTTCTGCTGTTTCCATTTAAGCTATCTACAAACCAGTGATTAAAATGTTGCAGTGTGCTCTAGATCTTACAAAGAAAAAACTCTATGCCCTCACATGGTGATATTTATTCTGTATTCAAAAATACTGTTTCAGTGCCTGAGTCAAAATATTTTACTGCACTCACTGCTCCTCCACATGCTCCTGGATCTAAGTACAGGACACATAAGTGAGGTTATTTCTGCACGGTAACAGTAGAGCATTAAACATTTCCAATACTCATATGGCAAACTCCCAGGGCATTCTCCAGCACAGAAAGTATCACAAAATCCACCAAACGCTTTAGGTCTTTGTCTCACTTTCATAAACAAGCCTTTCCTACTTTCCATCCCCACTGCACTCAGCAGAACAAGATTCGTAACAGCACAAATCTCCCTTTGTGAGTGGTTTTAATCTGATGTGCTACTGCCTGAGTGGAAGGCCCTGGATCATGGCCAGGTGTCCTGCTTTCACTCTGCTGGGAGGATGCTAGCCTCCAGCAGGTGACTGTGCTGGGCAGACACGAGCAGGACGTGGGAAGCTGTCACAATAAGTTACGTCAAACCTCATGTATGTTTTAATCCTTTTTTCGCCTCTCCTTTCTTATTCTGAAGTGAACGAGTATCTGCATGGAAAGCACATGACCCACTCACTCTTCATGGAAATTAAGTGCAGAAATACTAAACATGAATGAAAGACAATGTATCTGCATGCTTTGCATGTACTGTGAAATACACCCTGTGCTCAGGCAGTCTCGCTCTCCCGAAAAAAAGGGCACAGAATGATCACGCATACAATGAACACACACTGCTTTCTCCTCTGCTATCTGCATTGCTTACCTTCATTAACAGCATGAGGCTTAATAATGCAACAAGTACAGTTTGTGAATTTTGCACTGCTGACTGGTCCACGACCTCCACTGGAGGGAAAGAACAACTCCAGCTCCTGAAAACAATTGTAATTAAACACATTTTAGATTGATCTAGCTGCACACATCAGCTTTTATCATAAGTAACAACATCTGAAGTATCCATAATCACAGAAGATAAACCTTAAGTACACATTTCTTTCTCTACAAATACTTCTTCCTTAAAATATTACCTCAAATGTATCTTTTCCCCTCTGGCACCATTGCTACAATCATAAAAACAGGATTGGAGTATTTCTTGCATGTCTTCCTTTTCAGTTCTGCAATGCAATCTGTTCACACTCGAAGCATTCAAAATACTGCTGCCACAATCATTTGGAAGAGGTGTTCCCAGTTTTCCCAATGCTCGCTCTCTTTCCTCAATATCTTTCCAACTCCACTCCCTTATACACATATTTTATTTTCCATTTTTTTTTAAATCATCTTTCCCACTATTTAAGCAAAAATACACCTACTATCCATTTCTCAGTATGTTTACTTTCCATATACAAAACTGACTTCCATCCAAATTGTTTACATGTTTTGCCTTTCATCTTAAACAATTAAACTTTGTCTGAAATTGCTGACTCACTTCTCATGCTTTATTTGCCCTATAATTTTTTTTTTTTAAATCTTACTGCATTGAAGCTGATGAACTCAGATAAATCTAAGAAACCTTTTTGAAGCCAATCTGTTTCTTTTTTCCCACCATCACTATTTAGGCATGAGATACCTTGGGTCTTAGACCACACTGGGGTGAACTTGGCAGACAGGTTTCTTTCCTCAGTGATATTTTTCACTGTTCACTGCCAGCTTCGCACTTTTTCCATACCATTTATTCACATATGTTACACAATCTGCCAATTAACAAATGTGCAAAACACAGGTTCCGTTTCATACCTATTAGTCAAATTCAGTAAGAGAAGTGATACATTTCTATTTAGGAGAAACAATTATATCGAAGAAAAACTACTACCAAATGTATCTGATTTTTTCCTGTATAACAGTAGCAGTGCTAAAGGCCATTTCCTGGAATTGTCTCATTTAATTTACTAGCTCAACTTAAATGGAATAGACTTACCTTTAGCTCATGGCACTTCAACAATTTCTGTAATCCTTTCTTGAACAATTACACAATTCAAACTGATGGATCTTTCAACAGAAGGAAAAGGGCCTTTGTTTTTCTGTTAGCAAATAATCCACATTTTAAGTGGGCACACCTGAGACAATAGGGTTCATTTCCTACATCCTTCTACTGATAAAATGCTGCATGATTCAAAGAGCTTGTCCCACTCTGTTAACTGTTATTTACTCTAAAAGAAGCAGCCAGCAGAAGGCAGCAAAATGTGTATAATATTTAACACTTAGTTTTATGCATTAAAATTCATAAAAGGAAATTAACTCAATAATGCTGGACTGACATAAAGGACTGACATGAAGAAAAGCCAAACTATAATCTTGTGGAGCCTTAAAAAAAAAATTATTTTCCTTACCCTTTATTCCTGATCTAAAGAAATTACAAAATTTGGCCTACAGAGAGACAGCAGCTTAGAGTGTCAGAAACATACTTTCACTTGTCATTTAGCCATCAAAAGAACAATGCAGCTTTCCACTCTAAGTTTTCAGCTTACAGTACATTCATTAAATGTGGCTGACACTTCAGTTTTCTGTCAGAAGAGTTCATTTAGGTCTCTTTATCTTATACTTCTTTCTTTTCAGCAAAGCTTCTGCAGGCACAGCCAACTGGTTTCCATAGTAACTGCTATACAGCCATATAATACTGGGCCTACTAAATTAATAGAGGCACAGGGACACTAAATTCACAATTTTGGTTGATTTATTAAAGATCGGTATCAGTAACACCACAGAGATGCACACACCTACAGATGTTCAGCAAAATAATTCCAGTGTCATAAAAATGCTGCAGATGAATGGGGCCTTCAGACAGCATTTCAAAAATAATGAAATGCAGCAAGAACAACAAACTAAAACCTAAGCACACACTTACGCTTCTAACCAAGAATTTATGCTAATAGATACTCTTTCCTACACTCTCAGTTCAGAAGCTGGCACAGTTGTCATGGTAGTACACAGGAAAAAAGAGAAATTTTCACCCTTATATTTGAAGACATCTAACTATTTAACCAAAACTTCAAAGACTTTGCTGACTATAACTCTCCTACATCAGAAAAGGTCACTTTCATCCAAACTCTTTCTGACTCTGTAACATGTCCATCAAGTCGGCCAGCAGAAAAAGTACTTCACGTCCAACATCCGATTTCTTGCCAAAACCCAAGGCACAGGGAGAGGATCCAGCAGCTCAGGCAGGGTGCAGAGCAGCAAGGTGAGTGCTTGGCCAGCAGAAAACTGCCTGTGCTTTGCAGTCAGCCTGCTGTACCTCACAGCCTACGCCAGCCAGAAGGGGAGGCTGCCCAACTCTGCCCTCACCACCAGGGAACGATCTCTGTGCACATTTCCTAGTACACACTGCTTGGCAGCTTGTTAGGTATTCTGAGGCAGGTCTCTCTCCAGCTGTGCTACTGCAGCTGTTCCAATTTAAAGGGAGGGTAGACTAGAATCAAGGAAACAACAGCTGGTATCTCCCCAGCTAAAGTGGTCTACAGCTAAGCCCCCACAGTGACTCACCAATCAACCATGAGATAAACGTTATTCTTGCCATCATTTATTAGCGTATCCATCCCACAACATCGCACACAAAGTCACCCTGATTCTACAGAAATGCTGGTAATATCTATCACCCAGTCCCAGGGCTTTTTCTTAGCACTGAGAAAAGAAACACCACAAACAAAGAAAAACAGAACCAAACTCCTCAAAGCCATGTTCACTGTATTACTTCTCAAAGCACAAAGCACTACCAAGTGGCCTGTTTTCAAATTTTTCCTTCTGAACAGTAACAGCAAAGTAGGCTGCAGGCAGAGCATTAGTGAGAACTGTAGAGGAGAACAGATATGTGAAACACAAGAAGGCACAAAAGGATTTAATTGTTTAATCCCTTTGTTTTCATGACCAACATTGGTAGACTATAGGTAGATTACGTAGACTATGCAATTAGCTCATTGTTTGTGATGTACAGGAGACATTAAAAATGACCAGGCATGCTCTTCTGATCAAAGCACCTAAGATTCATCTTTGTGATAGAGATAAACAAAATTTCTGTTTTCAGACAGTTTATTTTTCCATACTGAAAAGGAGGCATGAAGAATATGTAAACTAGTTCTGAACTCAAGTGTGGAAACAAAATGAGAAATTCCTAATCTGGTTGTTAGCAGATAAACATAAAAATAAACCTCAGTCAAGAAAGAGTCAAAAACTTACTTTAGCAGCTGAAGCAACTGAATCTGGGCCGTGAGCTGCATCTCTCAGGCCACAATGTCCAAAGCTCTCTGAGATGCTATCCAGTGTATCACTCTCGGTCGTTGTAGGGTTTGCTGGCCCCACTATTGCTCTCCATTTACTCACTGCATCATCTCCTAAAAGCTCCATAGCAAGAATGGGGCCACTCATTATAAACTGGAGAAGCTCACTGCAAAATGGAAACAGCACATGGTGATCCATGCTACAAATTAAAACCAAAAAAAACATGATCCAGTGGAGATGCTCAGAACTCAACTTGGCAAGACCTCGAGCAACTTGATCTAACTTTGAAGTTGACTCTGCTTTGAGGAGGAGGTTAGATTAGGTCATATGCAGACATTCCCTTATTATGGTTGTAGACAAAAAATAACTTGTAGACAACCCAAACTCATTCAAGCTACTTTGTGGAATGTTAGATTTCAAAAGAATTTTTAAAGGATCAGTACTGGCGTCCTGGTAACAGTGAAAGAGAGACCCTGGTAACCACTTGTCTGACAGGAATGATTCCTAAGCTTGCCTTTTCTGCACAGCAGCATTTCAAGACTCTCACACATGACCTGCATGTGTACCCCACTGACAGAACTTCAGCAGTGCTTTCAAGCCAAATTGCTCCACTGCCCCACGATCTCTCCCATGGATTTTGCCCAGCCAAAATCCAAAGTGGGAGAGAAGGGAAAGAGTTGAAAAGTTTGTATGGGAGAGAGGACTTACTCACATAGTGAGTTATCACATCCTGGCATAGGCAGAACTCAAGTGATTTTAATGGGATGACTCCAAGTAAGGAGAAGAGGTTGTCAGGAGCACCCTGCCTCCTGTCCTGACCACCTCACATAGAAAGCAACCACCCAAAATTGGTAACCTAAACATTCTATTTAAAAACTAAACAAAACACCATAACTACAATTCTGTATCTTTACAAAACATAGGCATATCAACAAGCCTATCTTTTCACCGTTTAGTCTGGACAGAACCAACAAAGGAGAACATTGACTCAATGCTTTTTGTACTATTTTGTTTAAAAATAGAGCTTTACACAATTGTAAGTGTAGATGTGCATGCTTCTCCAACTACTTTCTTCCTAATGATCACTGGTCAAGAAGAGAAGAGAAATCCTACTAGTTCTTTGCTAAAGAAACAATATTAAAATAATGAAAAGTTACATAAAGAAGCTACACGACAGAAACCTGTTGGGAGTCAGGTTCTGTTGGTCAGAGTCTGCTTGTTTAGGAGAGCTAAATAGTACACATACATACACCCAAGAAAAAGGCAATTTCTACAACACTATTTACTGTGCAGACTAATCCTTGAATATTTTATTTTTAAAAATTCTTGATATGAAAACCATTATTTTCCAAGCAATAGAATTGTTATTTTTCCTTACTATTCACTAGACTTACATTGACTAGTGAATTTGCAAACTAAATCTGAATTTAAAGACAAGTAATACAACATTAATTATAAATGAGTCGTAGATTTCACATTTTACTGCCTTGAAATTTCTTGTTTCTATTCGATTTGGAATGCTCTAGAGCTATTTATTTCTAATTTATAGAAAAATCCTATACAGAAGATGTAGCCAATAGGACTGTAGGATGGGAGACAGGCACATCACAGCGTACAGAGGCTACAGTTCCTCAGACAATTACCATTAGTGGAGATAGGCATCTGTGAAATAACACTGCAGGCAAAATTCTTGATTATTTATCAACATATTCAAGCAGGCTTACTCAGCAAAGAAAAGGCAATTCCAAACCATACACCCTCTGACCTCCAACACGGTCAGACATAGCCTGGGGTCATGTCTCTCTGAAGAGCTTGAGTTTGGACCCACAATAAATCAGCTGCTGTTGCAGGACAGCAGCTGGCAATGCTAATTCTCAAGCACTTTGCGACAGTACTGAAACCAGTTCTTTCAACCAAATCAGTGCAAACCCAGGCATCAACACAGCTGAAAAACACAAGGCACCTTCTTCCTAAAAGAGGCAGAATGCCCAATGGAGAGGGAGCAAAAGAAAGTTGCTGGCACTTTCAAGGAAAGTAGAAATGACACAATCTCTGGGTCATAAGCATCCATCTTCTCAGTTATGGAAAGACCAAGGTTTCTCATGTTAGGCGGAGCAGTCTAGCATCATGGAAGTTTAACATTTGTCCAATGGTAGCAGTACAGTAAAAACTGCTCCATGCACTATCCCTTCAGTTACTTATGATTTGGTTACCAAATCAATTCTTACAACTAAGTGTTCCCCCTAACTCTCGTTATCTGCAAGCTCCACCCTGATCCTGAAGATATCCCTTCCCTTGGCTTTGAAGTTTTGCCCTGCTAGGAGCTTTTTCACTTCTGAGGGACAAAAGACATTCCCTTGATACCACTGGGTTGTAAAGAGTGTGAGTTAAAACCCTGAATAGCTGAAATAAGGATCTCTCCCTGGAGGAAGACGAAAAGCTCCATGCTTTGCAAAGGGCCCCACTCAGCTAAGACAAGCTCTAATTTTCCCAGGCTCCTGTGGTATCAAATATGGTAAATGAATTTTGTGCATTCAGTAAATAAGTATAATACATGTCAAACTGAAATGGATATACCTACTGATAATAAGGTTTTGCTCGATGATCTGCGTAGAAATCAGCTGCTTCTTTTCTGGAAAAAAGACATAGATATAACTACATATACACACACACACACTTTATATATATA